>JAODUO010000130.1:440000-542112 GCA_025642075.2 Ridgeia piscesae
ATACATTATTACAAAATGGTAATAAGTGACAGTGACGTCACTTCCGTTTGTGATGCACCGACCGCCGCTCATTAGCCTGAAATTGATCAGATATGCGGATGGGAAATGTATGCAATTAATATCTCACTACCACCTTTCACTGCACTAAATCTCCAAAACAAACCATACACCACAACACTTTTCCAGCACTACCCCACCGACCGCAAACTAACCTGACAGAGCCCTCTCAAGACTCAAGGCTCTAGATAAAAGGTGGTCAATTGTGATTTTTAGAAAAATTTGCAATTCCAAAACCCAAATGCACCTGTCCAAAACGAAATCAATAGCCGACTTCGATTGGCCTACTCGGGTTACTCGCGTAACCCTAACGTGGTATCCGGTTTGTGCTGCGCACGCAGTACCACGAGAGTAATCCAACTGAACAGCGATGATCGTGATCACGGAGATAAACCCCTTATGTAAATAAATAAAATAAAGTAATCAATTGTTCAATGCGTAAATTGTGATGTTCATCTTCTTTGTCTTTAATTATAGTTATGGAATGTGGTGACTTTAATCCATATTTAAATGACCGTGTTGTGTAATGTTTAATTAATTTCTTGTGTAGTAGGGGACCTACGTTCCCTATTGGCTGTCACTGCTAACGACGTCAGATACTCGAGTGAATCCTCTCCAAACCGCGATTGCCTCGGGTAGCGGCCTTGACGATTGACCTTGTTTATCTATGTCAAGAAAGGTCACGTGAGCAAGTGATCTTGGATGTTCGATTGCTACACGGTTTACTCCGGTTACTCGCGTACCTCAATCGAAGTCGGCCAATCACACAGCGTGTCAGCAACCCCACGTTACTGTGTAGACATCATTGTCGATATAGCAGATAACGTAATGCGTATGCATATATAAATATGACCATGTAGAATGGAACATCCCTTGACAACTGGTCACATACATGTTATATTTAGCCGTAGAATCGGTTAATTTCTGATGCAGTGAAACAAACAACAAAGGCCCTGGTGTCAACAACATTGCGATGTAATCCGTGTCACATCGTCTGGATAAGAGGCACGAAGTCCAGTCAGTTGACCCAGTTCGTTGCTATAGTTGCGACAAGGAGACCCGAGTAATTGTCTTTAAGACAGTCTGTTTTTCAGTGTTGACACGCGTGATTTATTCCGTCGCTAGGAACACGGTGCTACTGTAAAACAAAACAACGGCCAGGGATATACAGGAACACGGACACGTCATATCGTGAGTACACGTAACAGCTATCAAATAACAAGTCTATTTTGACACATTGACTACGGTTATTGGTGAAGATAGATACATAGATAGTTTATTTTTGGAATCGCACACGTCATACAAATAAACGTAATCAGCAAATATGACAATAAATGTTCACGACTGCCGGCTCACAACGGAGCCAATTAAGCCAGTAAATTAACATGAAGACAATACAATAGAATGGATACTTAAAAAGACGAAACTGGCCGCCGTCAACACAGCTATAGTTGTATAAACAATGTAATAATAATTTTAGGTTTTGAATAAGGATTACATTTCTATATTAAACCTGATTTGAGAAATGTCAAAACAGTAATGTTGTAATGAGTTGACACATAAATAATAGTGCAAACGTAAGGTTACACCAGTAGCTATTATAACAAGAATCAGCTTACACATGTTAATAAATATTTGTTAGTTTATGTGATTTTAATTAAGGTTCTGTCACATGTGCTTCATAATGGAATTAAGGTTTAGGCAGATCTTCATACCCTCTTACCACAATTGATTTTTAAGGATACCACAACACGTTTTAGGCTATGTGACTGCTGAATGCAGGTTGGAATTGCGTTCCAAATCACCGGACATTTATATTTAACAAACTGTTTGAGGATCTGGTAGTAGAACTAATAAAAGGACGTATTTGTGATATTTGTCTGGTCTGGTAGATGTGTATATCATGGACAAATGTGAACGTATCAGATAACGAGTGTGATAGATTCCCATGGACGTAATTATAGATACATTTTCCAACTTCAAGTTCGTATCTATCATGCAATTTTCAGAAGTGTATGTAAATAAAAAGGGCATGCATGGGTGGGGGTGATTCGTGTAATTTCTTATAAGTATGGAACGAACAAATTTCTTTTGTATAATGAATCATTTTGAAAATGGGATTTATATGTGGATCCCCACAAAACTATTCCCTATGTCAAATAGGGGTAAACTACAGTGTAATAGATTGTTTTAATGGCTGCAACAGGAAGAAATGTGTTAACTCTATGGAGTGCATATAGCGCACTGGTTAGTTTATTTTAACATGCGTTTATGTATTCTTGCCAGTCAAGTCTTTCATCTACAAGAAGACGAAGAAACGTTACACATTTTGTACGCTGGATTACTATGTTAGACATTGTTATAGAGAATTCTTCATTCTGCGGGAACCGGGATTTATAGAATAACATGCAGTTTGACCTGGAAACATTTAGGGATAACCTATTTGCAGAAAACCAGCCAGCTAATATGTTAAGTTCGTTATTCATAGCTTCATATATATTATTTATTTTTCCCAACGTGTATATAGTAGTGTCTTCAGAAAAATGTGGTTTTGCATTATCTACACAATAATAAATATATATATATATATATATATATATATATATATATATATATATATATATATATATATATATATAATAAACAAGAGTGGACCAAGTATGGACCCCAGTGGAACCCCGTATGTGGTATCATGTTGTATCGAAACATTATTATTACTTTAACATTTATTGTCTCCGGTTTGAGAGATAACTTTCAAACCATCTGAGTGGAGTGCCTCTTATTCCATAGAATATAAGTGCATGTAATAATATGTGGTGATCAATTGTATCAAAAGCTTTACTCAGATCCAAGAAGACACTAAGAGCCGAATATTGACATAGGTCTATAATTTGAAATGTCATCTTTAGGTTTTGACTTAAAAACATATATACTTTTCGCAATTTTCAAATCCTGAGGTACTATTCCCTTAACTATTGACCTGTTTATTAAAATAGCTAGAGGTAAAGCTATTTCCTTCCCAAATAACTTTAAATATAGCTGACTAAAATTATAATAACAAAAAATGTTCTTACGTTGAAGGGAGATTATTATGTGTTGGATTTCGTTTCCATCAGTTGAATTCATAAAATTATTATTTAAATTTTTGTAGGGCAATTTTGAAGATATGTTGAAAATAGCTTTTTGGATCGAGGTATCGACTTATCGACGAGGTATCGACGGTATTTTGGACCGATATTAATAAAAATGTTACAAAATGCATTCGAAATTTGATCAAGATTTGTAATTATATCATTATTATTTTGAAGTGTAAAGGAATGCCAGATTTATCGTTGTTTTTCCTAATCATAGTTTTAGGTAAAGTCAATTTTTTAGTCATTCTTGAAAGTGTTTAGCTGATTAGCATAGTGTGTTGTTTTAGCGATTTGTTTTATTTTTTTATACATATTCTGTGTTTGGCATATAACGGGTGTAGTCAGAATGCACCTTTGGTTTACTGATACTTTGTCGATACAGTTTATTTGCAGTCATAGAAGATTGTATTAGAATTTTAAACATCCATTGGTTCCGAATTATAAATTTCGCTTTAATTATGCCAGTTTTCTCTGGTGCGAAGGACGAAATGAAATAATTTAACTGTTCACTAAATTTACTATACGCATTTTCTATGCAAATTTGTATGGAATTGTATTGCTAACATCATAGTAATTACATATCAGCTAAACTAAAAGGGTCGGTTTCAATGTTTTCGTTATAGATATGCATGTCATACAAATATCTAGCTCAGAATAATTAAGTAGCAGATCATCCATATTTTAAGGAACTAAAGTGCTTATTATAAATAACGTAGAATGTCTGGTGTTGGTAAAATGGTGGGTCAGCGGATGTTTCAACATCGTTAAACACAATTACTGAGTAATCCTTAGGGTGGTATAATGTAAATAATAAAACGAAGTATATGAATATGGATTTAACTATGTTCATTTCGTTTGAGATGGATTTCTGTAATCAAGACTGTTCTTGATTACATGAATGCTGTACGAAAAAAAATACATATCTCCCTCTCCCTCTCCCTCTCCCTCTCCCTCTCCCTCTCCCTCTCCCTCTCCCTCTCCCTCTCCCTCTCCCTCCCTCCCTCTCCCTCTCCCCTCCCTCTCCTCTCCCTCTCCCTCTCCCTCCCCCTCCCCTCCCCCTCCCTCCCCCTCTCCCTCTCCCTCTCCCTCTCCCTCTCCCTCTCCCTCTCCTCTCCCTCTCCCTCTCCTCTCCCTCTCCCTCTCCCTCTCCCTCTCCCTCTCCCTCTCCCTCTCCCTCTCCCTCTCCCCCTCTCCCTCTCCCTCTCCCTCTCCCTCTCCCTCTCCCTCTGCCTCTCCCTCTCCCTCTCCCTCTGTCTCTCTCCCCCTCCCTCTGTCTCTGTCTCTCTCTCTATTATGATAATAATAATGGTAACACTTATATAGCACATATATTCTTGAAAAGTCAAGCTCATAGGAGCAACAAGCAAAATCTTTGGGGAAATCATAAACGGGGACAGGCTTTAGAGCCAAACATTATGGTGGCAAAACAAATTCAAATAAATATGTTTTGCGTTTTTTTAACGAAATGTCACTATAGTTTCAGCAGATTTAACTGTAACTGGGAGTTGATTCCAAATTGGTGGCGCATCAACAGAGAAAGCATGTTTGCCAATATTGAGCTTAGTGTTAGGAACAATGCCGTATGTTGTCGTCGTCTCACTCCTTCCGGACTACAGCACAGCCTGGGTAAACAAACGAGTCGATATTTACCAGCGGCATACTATCGAGTGAAACACATGGCCTATGATCGGGTCGCCGCTGTTCCCTGTTTATGTCTGGGGTGTAATATTCCGTCTGAGGGTTCGGTCCATCGAGGGAACACTGAATCCAATGCGCAGATAAGTAACAGAGGTCACACACAGTTGCCCAGCGCTGCTCTATCACGGATTTGTCGCCTTGCCTGGGGCCTTTAACGGGGATATTGACCTGTCCGTATATTAACATGGTGACGTCGACAGGTCTAAGAAATAGAAAGGACCAGTTATAATTTCATGACTAAAATGTTTACTCCTACTCAAATTGCATCTCATTATCATAAATCCCAATTCACAACCAGTCCCAGAGTTGTGAACGGAAACCATTTGCCTTCTTCTTAACTGTAGCACTAATTTAATGAATGGCACTAACACATGCCATATAGCTGTATTACCGAAAATAGGTATTTATATAGATGATTTTAAACAAACGCACCTAAATCCACTTCTCAAGAAGACAACTTTGCCCGAAAGATAACTTGAAAAACCATAGATCTGCAGTAATTTCCTAAATATTTGAAAAACGTTGTAATACAACGAATGCTCTCTTAAAAGAACACAGTGATATTCATTAACTAGGGATAATGTTACTGAGCTTATCTTGCTTGCTGTGTTAGCTGCTTTTGATACTATTAATCGAACTATTGTCGTTGATCGTGTGTCTGTGTGGTATGGTGAATGTGGTGTAGCTCTAAGTTGGTTTAAATGTTATCTTTGTTATCTTGCCCCACAGAAAATGCGTCGACTGATACAGATTCTCCTGGTTGCGTGCGCCGTAGCCGTTGCACGCGGGACCATGTGGTGCTCGCTTGAAGATGCTAATTCCGTTATGGATTCATTTCGACAATCTAGGAACGGCGACAATGCCATCGCCGCCAGCAAAGGATTTGCTGCATATTTCGCCGGGTAAATATCATAATGAGAAAAGAGTTAAAATGAATGATTTCACAGAGAATACTGCGAGTTTTGCAATGCTATCACCACCTATTTTCCGTGTCCGGAAACATATGCGAATATGCTGGTGCAATAAGTATGCTGAAAGATAATATATGAGGTCATTATAGAAAACTTTAAGTGATCTTGTTGATGGAAACGCGAATGGCTTAGATTGCATTTTACGTTGTGGTAGTTAAACTGTTATAACATCCGCAATTAAATTAAATTAAATTATAATTTATATGTCTATGAAGCAGAACCATTCGCGTACATGTCTGGAAATTATCACACTCCTGAGTTGTATACTCAATATTTTATCTTGGTTTGTCTTAGACCACCCCTCTAGCAATTTCACTGAAACTTTGTTAAAAGGTTGATTTACCACAGAAAATTGTGAGTCTTGCTATACTACCACATATTCTTCATCTCTAGGGACGTAGGCCTATCCAAAAATCACGTTGAGCATTCGTCCCTAAAACTGTACCAACAAACCGTCTGGCTTATGACCTATCAACTCGTTCGTCATGTTTAAGATTATCGTTCATCCTTATGCCACGCGACAAGAAGAATGAAAACATGGCGACATAAGCCATACTAGAATGATGTAATAAATATCGTTTCTGAGCAGGAGATCATGAATTATTGCGAATTCATACATCGTCGGTGGTACTGTTTTTTTCTCGAATAAATACAATGAGGGCCTCTTCTAGTCAAACTGTAAAGAAAATCTATGATCTACTATTATTTATATCTCATCCAATGTATATTGAACATAGTACAGGTGTATATTTAACTTTTCAGAATGATGCAGAAATACCCTGAAACAACAGCTCTATTCACATATGTCAATGGTGCTGACGTACACAGTCCGGAGTTTAGGGCACACAGCTTAAGGGTCGCTATCGGTATCGGTATATGTATATTCGCATTACATGATCCTGAAGTACTCACGGAAATAACGTCGCACTTGGCTGCTCAGCACGCGGCAGTTGGCGGGATCAAGGTTGCCTACTTCGACGTGAGTAGGTTTACGGTGTTGTGATACAAACCAACGAAACCGAAATAAAAATACTAAAATGTTCTTAAACTCTTTTATGTCCAGTTGGCTGCCTTGATGTAGATCACGCACTTGAAATATTGTGAACGTCATTTCAATAAAATTACAATTTGTTTTAATCGTTGATAATGAGCTCGTTACAAAACCTAACCCCATTCAGTAGCAAATGGCACTCGACTCCTCCTGTTGGAAGAAGGACCAAACAAAGTAAGTTTCTTATAAACACTCGACTCCTCCAGTTGCAAGAATGACCAAAGAAAGTAAGTTTCTTATAAACACTCGACTCCTCCAGTTGCAAGAATGACCAAACAAAGTAAGTTTCTTACAAACGCTCGACTCCTCCAGTTGGAAGAATGACCAAACAAAGTAAGTTTCTTATAAACGCTCGACTCCTCCAGTTGCAAGAATGACCAAAGAAAGTAAGTTTCTTATAAACACTCGACTCCTCCAGTTGGAAGAATGACCAAACAAAGTAAGTTTCCTACAAACGCTCGACTCCTCCAGTTGCAAAAATGACCAAAGAAAGTAAGTTTCTTATAAACGCTCGACTCCTCCTGTTGGAAGAATGACCAAACAACGGAAGTTTCTTACAATCACTCGACTCCTCCAGTTGGAAGAATGACCAAACAAAGAAAGTTTCTTACAAACGCTCGACTCCTCCAGTTGGAAGAATGACCAAACAAAGTAAGTTTCTTATAAATGCTCGACTCCTCCAGTTGGAAGAATGACCATACAAAGTAAGTTTCTTACAAACGCTCGACTCCTCAAGTTGGAAGAATGACCAAACAAAGTAAGTTTCTTATAAACACTCGACTACTCAAGTTGAAAGAAGGACCAAACAAAGGAAGTTTCTTACAAACGCTCGACTCCTCCAGTTTGAAGAATGACCAAACAAAGTAATTTTCTTACAAACGCTCGACTCCTCCAGTTGGAAGAATGACCAAACAAAGTAAGTTTCTTATAAACACTCGACTCCTCAAGTTGGAAGAATGACCAAACAAAGTAAGTTTCTTATAAACACTCGACTCCTCAAGTTGGAAGAATGACCAAACAAAGTAAGTTTCTTATAAACGCTCGACCTCTCCAGTTGGAAGAATGACCAAACAAAGTAAGTTTCTTATAAACACTCGACTCCTCAAGTTGGAAGAAGGACCAAACAAAGTAAGTTTCTTATAAACGCTCGACCTCTCCAGTTGGAAGAATGACCAAACAAAGTAAGTTTCTTATAAACACTCGACTCCTCAAGTTGGAAGAAGGACCAAATAAAGTAAGTTTCTTACAAACACTCGACTCCTCAAGTTGGAAGAATGACCAAACAAAGTAAGTTTCTTACAAACACTCGACTCCTCAAGTTGGAAGAAGGACCAAACAAAGTAAGTTTCTTATAAACACTCGACTCCTCAAGTTGGAAGAATGACCAAACAAAGTAAGTTTCTTATAAACACTCGACTCCTCGAGTTGGAAGAATGACCAAACAAAGTAAGTTTCTTATAAACACTCGACTCCTCGAGTTGGAAGAATGACCAAACAAAGTAAGTTTCTTACAAACACTCGACTCCTCAAGTTGGAAGAATGACCAAACAAAGTAAGTTTCTTACAAACACTCGACTCCTCAAGTTGGAAGAATGACCAAACAAAGTAAGTTTCTTACAAACACTCGACTCCTCAAGTTGGAAGAAGGACCAAACAAAGTAAGTTTCTTACAAACACTCGACTCCTCAAGTTGGAAGAAGGACCAAACAAAGTAAGTTTCTTACAAACACTCGACTCCTCAAGTTGGAAGAATGACCAAACAAAGTAAGTTTCTTACAAACACTCGACTCCTCAAGTTGGAAGAATGACCAAACAAAGTAAGTTTCTTACAAACACTCGACTCCTCAAGTTGGAAGAAGGACCAAACAAAGTAAGTTTCTTATAAACACTCGACTCCTCAAGTTGGAAGAATGACCAAACAAAGTAAGTTTCTTACAAACGCTCGACTCCTCAAGTTGGATGAATGACCAAACAAAGCAAGTTTCTTACAAACACTCGACTCCTCCAGTTGGAAGAATGACCAAACAAAGTAAGTTTCTTATAAACACCAAGAAGGAGGTGGGTGGGAGAGGTAGGGTGTTGGTGATGGAAAGTAAGAGGGAGATTAAAAAATTTATTTCGTGACAGTATCCTCTTTGGTTTGCAGTTCATTCGTCAGCTCATGAGGGCTACGTTTGGTCAATTCGTGGACAATTTCAACTTGGACGCGTGGGACAACTGCTTCGATCCCATAATCAAAGCAATCACGGCTCGTTTGGACTGAGTTGCGTTGTATTGAATTCTAACACACACACAAAAAATTGTGGTCTATTAAAAATGGTTATCATCAAAGTTGGACGGTTTCTGTCCACAGCAAGGACGATCCAGTTACTAGTCGGTGTACTATTAAATTACTAATTATACTTTCAAATAAAGCGAAACGAAAACTGTGAGTAATATAGTAAGTAAAGATGCTTGCATTGCTGGAGCTAAGTTGTGGAAGTGGAACGTGACGTCATAACAAGGTCAAAGTTCAAAAATCGGTTCTTATTTAAAAATTCGATCAAAATTCAAGTTGTGCCCCCTGGCGGGCGCGGCGCGGAGCAAAAGTCATGTTATTATTCTGACGTCCGTATTATTTTCTACAAAAGAATTTTTACCAAAATTATTTTTGGCAGGCTCACGTGACGTAAAGTTTACAGACATCATTGTCTGCACACCCACGTGTTCGCAATCATTTCCTCAAAAGTATATAAGATCGTCGTGCTTAGAGGTTGGCATTCGTTCTACGGAATTGGTATGGCTGACGTGATACTGAAGACACCGCAATACTACCATCCCATTGGTAGACAAGACATAAGCGACGAGGACGAGTCAAGCAGTCATCCGACCAGCTGCCGTCTCGATACGCCGGAGCCGGAGGTCGCCGTGGACGAGGACGCCCTGGAGTGAGAGGCGACCGGCGCCACGGTCGTCGTGAGAGGTCTCGTTATCGACCAGGTGCGCCAGGATGTGTCCTTCTACGTCGGACGTACGTATTAGAAGAAGCATATGATTGATGACGACCATGGTAATCTGCGGTGAGAAAGATACGCATACGTGAACTGTAACTATGTGGTTCATGTTATTTGACCAATGTATGACCGGCCTGTTAGACGTCAATGCAAAAGACGTTTCTGTTATACACGAAACCGTACAGACCAATAAACTGAACACATTGATAGGGACACGCATGTACATCACTATTAAAAAAAGGCAGAGAAACGGGTACACCAACTACGACGTCACTCGCCTAGATGTTCTGCATTAGACTGCGTGCTTGCGTGCGTGCGTGCGTGCGTGCGTGCGTGCGTGCGTGCGTGCGTGCGTGCGTGCGTGCGTGCGTGCGTGCGTGCGGCCGAACCTCAAACCGGCGACGAAGCGTCGACCTGTGCAAGTTCTACATCCGCTGTCGCAAGTTCTGCGTACTCTACCAATGTCACAAATGTATACCTCAAACATGCATACTCATTGAAAATATATTTAGGATAATCTAAAACACAAAATAAGAGACAAGGCAAAAAACAGCGACGTCCTTTGGGTGGTCACTGAACCTGTTCAGTAGGCCGAGGAATAGCATCTGGTATACACTTTTTGTGTTAGCCAAAACAGCTGCCCAATATATGGCTGTGTCTGCGAAATGTTGTTTTCCAAGATAACAAGCTTTCGTGTTTACCTTGTTTACTGTTTAATGATAACGCTGGTCCAGAGTTTGTGGTACACAAATCGTGTTTAACAAGATTTGACAAGACTGCAGTCTAAAGTTACAAGTTTCGGAGAGCAAGTGAACCAGGAAGCCTTTGGCTTATCGGCAATCCAACATTTTTCACGTGTTTTTAACACTTCCTCGTCAGATAACTGTCAATTCTATGTTTACATATATTCACACATTAACACAGTTATCAGATAATGTGTTACAGTAATTTATTATCCTTTGAAAACATGAATACTTTCTCATGTCCGACTTACATTGTCACTTGACGTAATTACGCTGCACCGTGCCATCTCGTTTGTTTGACTTCTATAAGTTTTGAGAAACTATTTCTGTCGATATCCTTATATATTTTTCCAATAATAAACAATATATATTTGTTGTCCTCTTTGTTGACTAGTTTCTATGGTTGTCAACCCATATATCATTAGCCGGCTCTCATAGCTAATATGTTTCAGTTCATGGATTAGCTGAGTCGCTATTCATTGTTCTCTTTCTAGTTTGTCAATGTGTTTTAGCGACATGGGCTCCTTGTGAGTGAGCTGTATTCCAGGTGATGCTTACGTATAGCTATGTACAATGAGATGATGGTGCAATTAGCTATTTCTAGTTATGTGGAATATTTCGTTTATATGGGATAGTTCGTCTATTTAATTGATTTTTGTCATTGCCACATTTCGAAGAGGAGTGGCCCGTGCATGTGGTGTGAGTATATGTGTGCGTGTGTATGCGTGAGTACGGCGTGTGTGTGTGTGTGTGTGTGTGTGTGTGTGTGTGTGTGTGTGTGTGTGTGTGTGTGTGTGTGTGTGTGTGTGTGTGTGTGTGTGTGTGTGTGTGTGTGTGTGTGTGTGTGTGTGTGTGTGTGTGTGTGTGTCGTGTGTGTGTGTGCGTGTGTGTGTGTGTGTGTGTGTGTGTGTGTGTGTGTGTGTGTGTGTGTGTGTGTGTGTGTGTGTGTGTGTGTGTGTGTGTGTGTGTGTGTGTGTGTGTGTGTGTGTGTGTGTGTGTGTGTGTGTGTGTGTGTGTGTGTGTGTGTGTGTGTGTGTGTGTGTGTGTGTGTGTGTGTGTGTGTGTGTGTGTGTGTGTGTGGGTGTACGTGTGTATTTGTACACGTGTGTATATATGTATATGTGTGACTGTATTTATTCATGTGTGTGTGTTTATGTATTAGTGCGTCTTTTCGAAAGTGCTTGCGAGCAATTATTGATATAACACAGACACAGGTAACAAACCTTTATTGTACAAACATTGCAATAGCTAATCAATGCCTCCATCTAGAAATCTAGAATAAAAAGTCGTTTATTGGCTCCGTGAATCTATATAATTATCAGAGTATATGTTCCTATACAAGTATGTTCACGTTTTCTATGATATATTGTTTCCATACGCCAGTCTACGACCATGCTCGACAGGCGTAATGTGGTCCTGTTGATTCAACGCAAGTTGGCTGCTATCGTTTTGAATATGTGGTTAACGCAATTGTCCCAAGCGTCGGGTTGGAAGGTGTCAACCGCTTCAAACATGCCATTCCTCAAATACAGTCGATAAAACTGAGGAAAAACGAGCACATGTGTTACGCAAGAAATGCGAAAAGGGGCATCGTAATCAGTATACTATATTATATCTATTTACGTACATATTTCAGCGGGTGCGTTTGTAAGCCCGTTTCGCTAACTAAGGAACACATAAGGAAAATTCATTATGAAACCAAATCCGTTGTGATATGTTTGGGATGTTATAAATACGCAAAATCAAATCGGTGTAGCAGCGAGACCGCTGATTCAATGACATCTAGCTAGTGGCCCGGGGCCGGGTGTATGATGTTGACAGTTGTAAGTGTATAACTGTTATTGTGAGAACTCGATTTCAAATAGAACATTCGACGTTGTGAGGCTGGCTGTATTTTTCGGTGACACAATCGATACATTGGAATTCAATGCCAAAATAAAAGAATAGCATATTTAAAAGGAAAAGCGCCATTTACGTTCAACTATCCCCATAACACGCGTTTTATTTAAAGGTGAAATAGGTAACTTCGTTTAATATTTATATACTACATGGTATAGGGGAATATGCGCACATTAAGAACGAAATTGAATAATAACAAATAATAAAGTTTATTAAAAAAACAGCATAATAATCCCAAAGAAACTGTTACACTTTATTAAAATAGCCAATGTTCAACGTCTGATAACTATCTACTCCCTAGATATGCATTCTAGAACAAAACACTTTAAAATTAGGCGTATTGCCCCTTGACTGTGGCAATACGTCCACCAAAAGGGAATGTGGGCGTTTCACCCCACAACAATCGCTTTGACATAACAAATGTCATGTACACCAGTATACCGATTAAGAATATACATCTCTGTATCAGTGCATATATCAGCGTCCCGTTACCTCGTTCCGCCGCATTCATTCATTATATCCTGCATTTGGTAACACACGTTGTATGTATGCCATATAGTCGTAGGTATGCCTTAGTTGGAGTCTAGAAGAATTCGAAGATTAACAAAAATAATAAGCGCGCCCATGTAAAGAGCGTGATTACGTCACAGGCATGAGTGACGTAACAGAGCCCCCCCCCCAGTGATACTATAGGCTCCCCATTCATATTTAACTGTCATCAACATTGTTGCCAAAGGCAACGCGTGGTGGTGGTCCTATGTCGTATTTGGATACATAAATTTGTTTGCGAATGCTGGGGTAGCTGCGTAAATGAAATGTAGGCATACCAATTTAATTTTATGAAATACTTATGTTAATATGATTAGTTAAAATTACGTACATAACAGTTTTATGTTTAGAGGGATTGCGTGTGATACAAGAGGGATTATTTTTAGTGTAGGCTATTAAAAGTTAGAATGAAAAGAATTCATTTGCTAATATAAAACTCTTTGTAATATACACAATATTTTATTAATATAATTCTTTCATTAATTTATATGCAATAGAATAGTGATCACTGCAGTATTGTTGATCCCGATATACAATCCTTACACTTATAGGAAAAGTACACTCACTCTATAAGGCACTACATACGTATTGGCATAACATTGCTGATATGGGCGATAACAAGTAAGCGACGCTTCTGATATTGTCAGCTATACCTACCTTCAAACACGTGTCGGGTCTTCAGTGCGATGGAGCTGACATGACCCGTAATGTATGTATGTATAAAACAACAAATGGCGTTGTTCAAACGTTGAAATTAAACAAGTTGTTTAGTAATCTACCCAACAAGAACTTGTTGCAATGCATTCAAAAGCGACATGTCACTCACGGCCACTGCCTGTGATTGGATAAATTACCTGCAACCAAGAGACAACGTTGCATGGAATAGAACTTTCCCTATCCAAGAGACACGTTGCATGCACCGTGAAATGCGATCTCATGAGACGCCGGTGCATGCGATTTTATGTTTACACTAGGCGATCTGGCTGCAACGGGGTTGCAAGCAACCGTGCCTCACGTTGCATGCAACCGCGTTGTACAGTGTAAACACGCCTTAACAGCGCCACCTGGAGTTTTAGTTCTGCATGTTCCCCATTACAATACTACTGCAGCGTGACCTCACCTAGAGCAAACATTACTGCATACGTCTGACACATTACCAACTTTCCTTTAGCTTTTATCGTAAAGATAATCTTATGAAATCAACATTTCAACAATATATATATATATATATATATATATATATATATATATATATATATATATATATATATATATATATATATATATAAATACAAGCTCAGGCAGCCATTTTATTGATTCATCAAAAAAAACTGGATAGCGTATGACCTTACATCACAAACCGGTGAAGTGTACATGACTGAAACGTGTACAAATGAGCAAATTGTCCCTCCGTGTGAATTGTGTCAACGACCTAAGTTTTTCGCCTGTGTATAAAACATCAGAAATGGGGCACGATTGTTGGTCAGGGTATGGATGATTGGGAAATAACAGCGGAAACCCATTGGTATGTTGCAGCAGCAGAATGTGTAAACGTTCCAATGACACCGACATCTTCAGGATCAGATCAGCTGTAAGGGTGCTAATGACGACTGAATGCAGTGTTTTTGGACCTGTTTTATTTGTACTTTTTTTGCTTTGCATCAGCCAGCTTACAGGAGGACTCCGCCTGCCAAACATATGTCAGATTATAGAAGGACTCCGCCTGCCAAACATATGTCAGATTATAGGAGGACTCCGCCTGCCAAACATATGTCAGATTATAGGAGGACTCCGCCTGCCAAACATATGTCAGATTATAGGAGGACTCCGCCTGCCAAACATATGTCAGATTACAGGAGGACTCCGCCTGCCAAACATATGTCAGATTATAGGAGGACTCCGCCTGCCAAACATATGTCATATTATAGGAGGACTCCGCCTGCCAAACATATGTCAGATTATAGGAGGACTCCACCTGCCAAACATATGTCAGATTACAGGAGGACTCCGCCTACCAAACATATGTCCGATTACAGGAGGACTCCGCCTGCCAAACATATGTCAGATTATAGGAGGACTCCGCCTGCCAAACATATGTCAGATTATAGGAGGACTCCGCCTGCCAAACATATGTCAGATTACAGGAGGACTCCGCCTGCCAAACATATGTCAGATTATAGGAGGACTCCGCCTGCCAAACATATGTCAGATTATAGGAGGACTCCGCCTGCCAAACATATGTCAGATTATAGGAGGACTCCGCCTGCCAAACATATGTCAGATTATAGGAGGACTCCGCCTGCCAAACATATGTCAGATTATAGGAGGACTCCGCCTGCCAAACATATGTCAGATTATAGGAGGACTCCGCCTGCCAAACATATGTCAGATTACAGGACGACTCCGCCTGCCAAACATATGTCAGATTACAGGACGACTCCGCCTGCCAAACATATGTCAGATTATAGGAGGACTCCGCCTGCCAAACATATGTCAGATTACAGGACGACACCTCCTGCCAAACGTATGTCACATTACAGGACGACTCCGCCTGCCAAACATATGTCAGATTACAGGAGGACTCCGCCTGCCAAACATACGTCAGATTACAGGAGGACTCCGCCTGCCAAACATATGTTAGATTATAGGAGGACTCTGCCTGCCAAACATATGTCAGATTACAGGACGACTCCGCCTGCCAAACATATGTCAGATTACAGGAGGACTCCGCCTGCCAAACATATGTTAGATTATAGGAGGATTCCGCCTACCAAACATATGTTAGATTACAGGAGGACTCCGCCTGCCAAACATATGTCAGATTAATGGAGGACTCCGCCTGCCAAACATATGTCAGATTACAGGAGGACTCCGCCTGCCAAACATATGTCAGATTACAGGAGGACTCCGCCTGCCAAACATATGTCAGATTACAGGACGACTCCGCCTGCCAAACATATGTCAGATTACAGGACGACTCCGCCTGCCAAACATATGTCAGATTACAGGACGACTCCGCCTGCCAAACATATGTTAGATTATAGGAGGACTCCGCCTGCCAAACATATATCAGATTACAGGACGACTCCGCCTGCCAAACATATGTCAGATTACAGGACGACTCCGCCTGCCAAACATATGTCAGATTACAGGATAGGCCATAACATCAAATGAGTATATTTGGAAATATCAAAACATTCTATGTATTCGCCAAAGTCGCGTGAAATCGTTTACATCAAGCTAGCAAAGTCAAGCGATTATATTTCCCACACATCTCTTTGTAGTTATAGTTATAATGTTTTAAAGCAAACATCAGAGCCGAAAATTATAAGTATATGAATATATTTCTACCACAAAACCGAAATATAAACAGTCATTCTCAGAACACAAACGGATTATATTATATTATATTATATTATATCATATTATATTATATTATATTATATTATATTATATTATATTATATTATATTATATTATATTATATTATATTATATTATATTATATTATATTATATTAATATATTATATCATATCATATCATATCATATCATATCATATCATATCATATCATATCATATCACTATCATCATCATATACATCATATCATATCAATCAATCACATCAATCATATCAATCAATCATATCATCATCAATCAATCAATCATATCATATCATATCATATCATATCACATCACATCACATCACATCACATCACATCACATCACATCACATCACATCACATCACATCACATCACATCACATCACATCACATCACATCACATCACATCACATCACATTATCTGAAATACAAATATATAACACATAATAATGTGTGTATGTTTTCACTTGGCGAAGATGAGAGACAAGGCCGCGTCGAGCAAGTCTGGCAAATGTTGTGTCGTACGAGTCGGCGAGACAACCGTCCATATGGTGGACTTGGCTGGGGTGATTGATTTCACACCCAACACAAGTCGCCTGTGCCCGATGGTTGACGGCGGTGATGGTGTATTGTACGGTCGTGTCGTCTAAGGCATCCAAGAGTTCTTGCCCGGTCGACGTTGGTCCTCCGTGGTCCTCCGAGGGTGCCTGGTACGAGCTCGCTGGTTGCAGTTCCTCGTAGACCAGTTGTTCGGTGTTGCTCGGTGAGGAGTGGTACGAAGGAAGGTCGTCGCCGTCGTCGTTGTCGTCTCGGAACAAAACACCATCATCGTTGTCATCATCGGACACCATTTCCTGGTCATTTAGCCACGCTTCCACAGGGTTATTTGATGACGACTAAGATGGTGGTGGTGGTGAGACGTGGAGAACGAGGACGTCGTCACCGTCATCATTATTTGTCTAGGTGAATAAAGAGAAATTTTAGAATAGTGCAGACTAATTCTACATAACTTAACCGAAAATCACGTTGTTGTTGTTGTTGTTGTTGTTGTTGTTGTTGTTGTTGTTGTTGTTGGTGTTGGTGTTGGTGTTGGTGTCTTTCTAGTTCCGTACGAATAAATTTCTTGAGAACCCAACCCATAGTTAATGTAAGTTTTTCGATTTCGGTCATACGTTTCACCAGTTCGTCCAGAGTCACCGTCTCCCTCCTGCCTCCATCACCACCACCTCCTCCACCTTCCTCCACCTTCTTGGTTTGTTCCTCTTTTACCTAAAGTAAACTAAAGTATTTCGAGAGCCGAAACCGTGTTTTTGTCTGTTTTTGTTTTCTGGTTATATATTTAAAAAGAACACATACTCTAAATATATGTTTTCGACGTTTTATTGTGTATACACATGACGGCAACGACCGCACGTGACTGACGTAATGTTTTCATAAATGTCATGTAGCTCTTTCATCAGTTCGTCAACAAGCACGCCCGAGTCATCCACCTCCGGCAGTTCGCTGATACCGTCGATAACTTCATCTGTCGTGACGTCATCATCAGCTGCAACGAGGTCGATGATGATGTCGTTATCACCGGTGTTATCGTCACCTGCCGTGAGTTCGATGGAGATGCCGTCATCATCAACGTCATCGTCACCTGTCGTCAGGTCGACGATGCCGTCATCCTCGACTTCTGACATGCTTTGGGATGCGTGGGTTACGATGTTGATGTTGATGTTGACATAATTTACGAACAATAGTAAGAAAAATTTGTATAGTGGTTATTGTCAGTTTTGATTTCGGTCATCTGTTCAATCAGTTCGGTCAGTGCCCGTTTTGTCTAACTATCGCTCGGCAGTAATCACAGTCTGGACGTCGTCACATTGTGTTGCATCTTTCATGTCTTTCTGTGTAAATAGAACCTCCCGCCAGGGAGAAAGTCAACAACCGGAAGTGACGTTATCAAGCCACCTGATCTTCATCAACCAATCACCGATCGAGAAAGTCAACCGGATATAGATATCAGCCAATCAGCGACCGGGAAACTAAACCGGATGGGACGTCATCAAAAGCCCTACTGGGGCATCACGCCCTAGTGTGGTTGGTTGGGTGCAGCTGTCAGGTTAATATCCTGCAATGCACCCTTGAAAACGTCCAGGTTGTTGGGGATAAATGCACTATATGGAAGTCTGTTCCATTGTGCTAATGTTCATGGAAAGAAGATGTATTTGTAGTAGTTGTGGGAGGTATCTGTATTTGTGTGGGTGGTTGGATCTTTTTTGGCTATGTCCGGGCTGAAGGTATTGGTTGGGATCGATGTCTAGGAGATTGTTTGTTATTGTATACGTAGTGGAAAGTCTGGCCTCAGTCCTCCTTTGTTCTATGATTGGCCAGGAGAGGGCAGATGCCAAGGCAGACCCAAAACTTCCCAATAGTAGTTATGGACCACAAACCTTGCTGCTCGGTGCTGGACTCCCTCTAGATATGTGATGTTTCGAGTTGTATATGGTCCCACACCGGGCAGCAGTATTCGAGTTGTCGGCGGACCAGACTCTGAAAGGTATAACCCTTGATGGACTGGGGAATGGACTTTAAATTTCTCTTGATGAATCCAAGCTTGCTGTTTGTTTTATTGACTATCTTGTTGATGTGTGGGCAGGAAAGGTTGTTTGATATGTCTATGCCGAGGTATACTGGTACTGCTCTTATTCCGCTCGATTTTTTTCTAGGGTGCTTATTAGCTCGTGGATAGTCATGAGCAGTGAAGTCTCACAGGAACGCCTACGTCTAAAGCCATGTTGTTGGTCAGTGAGGATATTGTGGCATTCAAGGTAATTATAGATTGATTTGGATATCATCTGCTCAATAATTTTGCAGGGTATACTAATAATTGAGATTGGCCGGTAGTTAGAAGTAGTGGTTCTGCCAGTCTTTGTGTAAATAGGGATTGTATGTGCTTTCAACCAGTCTGAAGGGAGAGTTCCGGAATTTATTGATTTCTGAAATAGAATGGGTGCTGTTCTATAGGCCATTTCCTTCAAGATTATTGCAAGAATTTTGTCTGGGCCTTGGGCTTTATTTGGTTTTAACTCTTTCAGTAATTTCTCAACGCCTTTCACTGTAATTTGGATTGAGAGCATTTGTGGGGATCAGTTTTCGTTGGGGAGCTGGGGTAGGTTAATCAGGTTTTCATTGGTGAACACAGACTGGAATTGGTTTGAAAGTAAAAGAGGTAAAGGCATGTTTTCTATATACGGCAGTACCCAGTCCTCAGGACCATTCAAAGCGTTTTACACTTTACTTCCCTGGCAGACCTATTCAGACACCGTCTCAGTTTCTCTGGGAAACATCCAGTCATATGCTACAGATAATGCGCGAAGGCCGCTCGTACACATATCCACCACTGTCTATAGCCATATACTCACTTACACAGCTGAGTGAACTGGAGCAATGTAGAATTAAAACGTGCCCGGTGAGTGGATCTGGTCAGTGAGTAGAGCTTTGTTTTGAATTTTGTTTCCTAGTTCCTGGAGTTCTTGATCATTTTGTTTCCATTCTGCCTTATCGTATTTGACAACTTTGTAAGGAGAGGGTATATTTCTGGGCAGGTTTATGTTAATGTTTAATAAGGGAATACTATCTTTCTATGACGGAGGGGTTGGTAGTGAGGAAAACTTCTAGTATGTTAATGCTTCTAATAGGTTCCTGTACAGCTTGGTGAGAGTCTCTAGTCAGGTATAGTAAGTTGTTTAGAGCAGGTTAAGGAGGTCCAATTAATCTTGGAACAATTAAAATCACCGGCTATCTATATTGTGTTTTCGATTTTGACTAATTCTACTGATTGAGTTCCGTAGATGGGTCAGTCCTGTCTCGTTGGTTGGTGGTCGATAGAAACTTTTTTAAAGTTTCCCCAAATAAGTTCTCCATCAGTGTCTAGGTCGGTTTGCATGGAAGAAGTAATGGAGTTTTTGATTGCTAGGAGTACTCCTCCACCTTTGGAGGATCTATTCTGTAAATTGTGTAATTATCAGGTAGAATTTCTAAACTTTCAATTCTCTTGTTTAGCCATGCTTCACATCCAAATATAATATCAGGGTTGGTATAATCCATTGTGAGTGAAGATCAGGCTTTTTATTTTTTAGGCTCTGAAAGTATATAACAATGGCTCTTAAGTTATTTTGTTCCGAACTTTGATATTTTCTCTCAAGGGGGCTCAGGTTGGGTTGTGCAAGGGGAGGAGTGGGCTGCAGGGCCTCCGTAGCTGGAGACTGAGCTAAGGCGGAAGGAGTCATCGTCAGTCAGTGTTGGAGGGTGGATCAAATAAAGTGCTTGACAGATTTGGCAGGCCACACCCAGGGCAGTAACAGGAGACATTTTTCATATTGGTTTTGTTCATACAGTAGTATGTTTTGCTGGAGATTTAGGTGCATTTTTGGTAAAACCATATGTTACAGGAGCTGCAGCATGTGGCTTTTTGGTTGGATGCTACAGGTTTATTGCATGTGTCACACGGGAATTTTACTGGGCCAGGATTTGTTGGGGTGTCATTTGCTAGTGCGAGCTCTGGGCTACCGATGTCAAGATTTTGTCAAAAACCTGCTCTGTTGACGTAGAAACTCTCACAAGTATCTGTCGGCCTTTCTGCTTGACCAGGGAGTTTTCAAGCATAATTATGACTGCCATGTATATACCCCCTCAAGTTAACACTGGTGCCGTGTGATTCAACTGTCTGACATCGTCACGCAAGCAGAACATACTCATCTAGATACCTTTGTTATATACTCATACACACACACACACACACACACACACACACACACTATAATATATATATATATATATATATATATATATATATATATATATATATATATATATATATATATATATATATATATATATATATATATACATAGTGTGTGGTTGTGTGTGTGTGCGTGCGTGCGTGTATGTGTTCAAATAAATGCTTCTATTTCTGACATGGTTTTGTGACATGAGCCACTTTGGACTGAGACGATCAACCACCGAATCATGCTATGCGATGATACTGTTGATTCAGCAAACGAATTTAATGGGAATGAATGGACTGAGTGTGTTTCGCCAGGTAGTATTAAGATTGTTATAATCAGGAGAGCCCATAGGTGTGTGAAAATACCCCAATACGTACCCACTATTTATATTTGCAACGTTAGTATTGTCTCGTTTTGTTCCGTCACACGTTGCTGCAAAACATCAAAGGAATGTTGAAGGCGTTGCACCGTTGTCCACAAATCGGTTCCCTCTTGTCCCTCATGACAGTATGTTGTGATGCATTGTAGGGTCACTTGACCAGGATACAGGACAGAAACGATGACCAGTACAGCAGCTAGTGGACACACAATTCTTCGTAGTTTTTTGTCAAATGCAGTCGGTGTGAGGCGCGGATAACAACTTGTGATTGAACACAGCGCGTGTATAGGTTCTGAAAGGGAATATGAAAATAGCAGACAATGCATTTCACATTAAAATACCATGTACTTCGTTAACGTTGACTGGGCCTCTACAGGTTATTCTTGCATGGCCTACGTAGCCACCAATCGACCAATGTTTATCATGCCACTAACTGAACTTGTTACACAACATACACATAGTTTGTTTAGTGTTATTTGGACTTTGGTGTAGACTGCGTAAACAATTGAACTGTCAGCGCTGTCCCTATTTACATCACAACGTGAACTACATTTCGTCTCAATAGCCAGTGTGCTGTAAGCCTACGCTACGCTTAAACGAATGGACATACAGAAATGTCGATTTTCTCATATCAGATACATGTGTAGTCAGATAGAGCTGACACTTAGAGCAAAAAGGACATTCACAAACTAGCAACAAAGTTGTGTGTCTCAAAATAAAGCGACGCAAAACAGCTTTTTCAGATATGTTTTGCTAACAAACGCAGATCACGTGATTCAAATGCGCCACAACCCGTTTCTTTGTTGTAAACAACAATATATACTTAGAATACTTGGCGTTTTGTTGCACATTAACGAATTTAAATACGACAAGGCAGAAACTGGATGCTTTTGTTTACTTTTGGCACATGGAGTTATTATCAACTTGGACAGTATCTGCAACGTCTTGTTTTATGCAACAAGTATCGAATCCAGCAACGTGAATTAACATTGCATATTGTACTGAACCTTGTCATTGAATGTTTTATGACTGCAAGGCAAGTGGACCAAGTCAAGTGGAAACATACAGCCAGAAGATGGATGCGATGTCATTCATAATAATAACAGAGCAGTTCAAGCCACAAAACATACATATTACTGTAATCCATTGATAGACTGTAACACTTATATGTGACCCGACACACCAACATCCGGAATTAGTCGGGATTGCCGAAGCCCACTACCACACACAACCGATTGGTATCTGCACTTTGCCCAGTGTCCGCCGTAGCAATTTAATGTTGTTTCAATAACACGTGGCATGAGTGCGGTAACCTTTTTGATATCAACGGCATCTATATTCAGCATTTCCCTGTGGATTCTGTGGCAGAGATTCTTCACATCCAGTGAGAACATTTTCCTCTGTTCTTTCCTGATCACTGCTGTTGATCCAGGAAACATGCGGGACTGAACTTCGCTTTCATGGTGTTTCTAAACAGTCATTGTTCCAGGTGTGCCCAACTTCATTCGACGTATCAGCCATGCCTGTTTTCACCCCCTCAGTACTGCGAGCGTCCCCATCTGTCACTACATATGTTATCCCAACATTTTGTTCTGCAAATTGTCTCCCAATATCCATTCCCGCTACATATTCTGACAGTGGTTAATCAGCAGGCAGTGTCGCAGTGCAGTTCATGTGACCTGCACAGGTCACGTCTAGCCCTCGTCTTCGCTTCGAAGCACCCAGAGCACACAGTTTGTTCTGTATGCTAATGCCAATAATGTCACTGTGACCTGACTATTTTTCTACAGCAACAGCTATGGCCTGACTTGCATTTTGCCCTGCATGGTATGCACCTGTGATGGTTCCTGAATTGTAACGGGAGTCCATCGCAATAAGTACCGGTGAATCCTCAAGAAGGAAGATTTCATTCTACAGCTTGTATATGTAACAGGAAGGGTTACTGACTAAATTATTAATTATCCTATTCAAACTTAACTAATACTTTCTAATCTTTTGTCCTTTTTACTTTATGCTAGTGCAATAAACTCATTAGTGCCTATAGGCTGGGAGAGCCTAATAGCCACTCCCCCTTGTTTACCCTGTGGTGCCCCGTGTCATGTGACAGCCAAAGCAAATGGGTCATATCCAGTTTTCCACTGAGGAGCAAGCACAGAAGATGTGATAACAGACTCTGTGTGTTTTACCGTGTTTTTGGGCACTATCTTCACCTCATTAATGAAAGAAACGGAACATGAAAGACAGCAAGGATATGTAGCATAGCTACATATAGACTGTGTACATGTACTGAGCCGGTGCTCAGCTGCAGTAGTTTCTGCATTTCCTAGTTGGGTTTTTGTTTTTGTTTTAGTTTAATTCGTTCTTAATCCGTATTATTTGAACACACCACAATAAATGGTATAAGCAGTTACCGTGTTCTGTCTTCAATGATAAATCCCCGTCTACATATAAGTTGGTTGTGAATCCACATTTTCTGCAGCGGAGAGCACACTGCCAACACAACCCAACCTTTACCTCTCGGCAAATATTATTGTAAATTCACGAATGGCTCACGTGTTTTCCTCGGTTGAATGCTGCAGTATGCAATCGTTGTACATCTGTTGCATTTTCCCCTTCTCGTAAAGGCGCATCTCCTCGCGACTGTCATCTGGCTTCAGATAGGATGACAGTAACCCGTCATCATCGTCATGTTTCGGCCTCAACAGCTTTGCCTCGCCACATCGGCCTTCGGCATCGGGAATTTCAATGAGTCCACCTGGTGTCACCTTTGCCACTCGCTCGAACTCGACTTCAGTGATTCGTGGCATCCACGTAACTAGGCTTTCTCCACCCTCCTGCACAGCCCTGCTGTGCATCCTGGTCATGTACCCAGCATGACCCTTCCTAAAACCACATTTTCAATAATGTGTGGGTTTCAGTGGTGGCTGGACGTTACCAGACGCCACATTCATGATCACAGTTGTTACAGAGGCAACAGAATATTCAAACCGGGCTCAACAGATGTCTACTGTAATGACAGACTATTGATAACCCTGATATGGATAACCCAGATTAGGAGACGGGGGCACGTGTTTTCCTCCAGGCTAGCTATTGGCTGCCACCGTAATGTTGTTTATGTTTGCATTGTGATATACAACACTCTCCCTTTCAAAGAAACCATATTTAGGATATCAGGCCAGCTGAGCAGGACTTGTAGAGGGCACCTAATGAGACAGCCCAGTATTCTAGTGGCTGTCTTTCACATGTAGCTGTGTGTAATGCGAAACCAGGATGTTGTAAAATTGCTTGATGTGACAGTTATTTTGTTTCAAAAAAAGGAACAATACACATATTCTTTTCACATTGTCTATAATTCATGAAGTAGAAAAGTCCCATTATGAACAGATGTCATCTTAAATCAGGCAAATGGTCAACATTTTGTGATAAAAAGAGAGTGTATTGGATATTTTTTTGTAATTGCACCATATCTGTTGAATGGGATGCTGTCAAGGTCGACTGAGGGTAAACAGCGAGGCACTGACATAAGAATGCGTATATTTATAGCATAATAACTAATGCATGGGTCCGAAATATTGTCGATATGCGTCATACATACGGCACATTAGAGTGTGTTGCCCACCAGACGGGTGTTCAAAGACATCTCAATTAATATTCGGCGTATGACTCGCAATTTTCATAGACCATAATTTTATTGAGATGCGTTGCTTCAATATTATATAACTTTGTTGAAGACTTGAGACATTCAGCGAATATATTTGATTTAAGACCACAATAAGGTGTTTGTCCAAAGAGTACCCTATAGAAACACCAGTATGCAGGTTGTCTGAATTTCTGTGAGCACATATATGTAGTGTGGAGTAAGTAGAGATTAAGTGTTATGCAGCGTGGCATCAGAGCTGTCAAATTATGACAGCTGTCAGTCGGTCCATTTCTTCGTATTACTACAGATGTCATTTTGCTTGGTGATGTAATCAGGGGCAATCCGTGGATGGTTCAAGCATAAATGGTGGGGTGTAAGGTTTGAAAGAAGTTTGTGGGAGCCTGATCGAGGTGTGAGAATTTCACGATTTTTTTACAGAACTTTTTTACAGGGTTAATATGCTGAGAAATTATCAATAACAAATCTCATCAAGATTAGAAGGAAATGAAGGAAACGTTATAACGGTCGCCTATGGAAAATGCAAATGTGGTTCGTCCAGACTGTTTATTGGAGTTACCACGGCCACTATCTAACGAACATAGATTTGAGAAGCTGAAAAGTGCTGCCACCTAGCAAAGACCATAATATTTATTAAATATGTTATGAGTCTCCCTCTGGCGTACTATAATATTTATTTATGTGTACTATACCGCTAAGCATGATAGAGGGAGCAACATTTCTATACAGAGACTAGTCAATATGGCTTCCGGAGATATGACAAAACTTTTTGCAGGATTCGATTTTAGTACACAGCAGGTAAACCATAAATTGACAACTACTTTTCCAAGTTACTGCGTTGTTCAAAACCGTTATATCGCATGTTGGTATAAGTATTATTAGTCAAGATCGCCAAACACAAGTACTTGCCGCTATTGCCATGGCTACATCCATAATAATCGATTAAAATTCATGATTTCCGTGATCATTGTCACCGGCAAAGTGTTCCATTGCTTCTGCTTGTAATAACCCTTCGGACAATATAACTGAAATACGCTATTTCGGGACAGTTCTATTATTACGGCCAAAACAAAACAAAGTCCTATATGTTAGCATGGAGTATATATGGACCTCCTGCCCCCAACTGCCCCCAGCCTCGCTTTTGCGCGCGAGACTTGCACGCCCTATTAATACAGTTGTCATTTTGCTTGGTGATGTAACCAGGGGCAATCCGTGGATGGTTCAAGCATAAATGGTGGGGTGAAAGGTTTAAAAGAAGTTTGTGGGAACCTGATCGAGGTGTGATAATTTCAAGATTTTTTTACATAACTTTTTACCGGGTAAATATGCTTTGAAATTATCAATAACAAATCTCATCAAGATTAGAAGGAAATAAAAGAAACGTTATAACGGTCGCCTATGGAAAATGCAAATGTGGTCTCGCTCCAGACTGTCTTTTCGGCGTAGTTACGCAGCCGGCCGACAGTCGGTTAAGCGAGACTAGAATTTGAGAAGCTGAAAAGTGCTGCCACCTAGCAAAGACCATAATATTTATTAAATATGTTATGAGTCTCCCTCTGGCGTACTATAATATTTATTTATGTGTACTATACCGCTAAGCATGATAGAGGGAGCAACATTTCGTATTACAGAGACTAGTCAATATGGCTTCCGGAGATATGACAAAACTTTTTGCAGGATTCGATTTTAGTACACAGCAGGTAAACCATAAATTGACAACTACTTTTCCAAGTTACTGCGTTGTTCAAAACCGTTATATCGCATGTTGGTATAAGTATGTTGCTTTTTTAAATTTACGAGCATCACTTTCAAGAGCCGGTAATCTTGCCACGATCGACGATGGTAAGGCCCGGCCTAGCCCTAGGCCCTATGGCTAGGGCTAGGTCTAGGCCAGGGTAGGATCATAATGATAATACATTTTTTTAATCTCGATAATTGTTATAAATCCACAATGTTAGAAAGAACTTAGAATGTTGATTTCTGGTTGTCGATTTACGGTGACATTGTCAAATTTTGACTTGTGATTTTTGCTGACTAATAATTATTGCATGTTGAATTTTTATTTTCGAATTATTCAGTTAGGTTGTAAATAATCTACACACGTCAAAACTATTCACCTTCGGTTGAAAGTGTGTAATCTGTTTTTTTGTTTTACCTTATATCGATGTGTATGTGTTCGCAATGTGATTCTATATCACTTCCGATACAAAGAAGTCAGATTAATTTGGTTAAATTTGTATTTTAGAACAATTTAAACATGCCGAGTCAAAGTAAACAACGCAATGTCACCGCTGTAAATATGGCACCTCCCAGAGGCGCCTCCCATCACGTTGTTTACTTCGACTAGGCATGTTTAAATTGTTCTAAAACACAAATTAAAAAAACTAAATCTGACTTCTTTGTACCGGAAGTGATGTAGAATCACATTGCGAACACATACACATCGATATAAGGTGAAAAAAACGGTTTTGAAAGGCCGTAATAATATACGCCAGTTAAGTATAAGATCACCTGAAAGTGTTGCATCAGAATTCATTGCTTGAATGGAAGATGGAACAAAACATCGCACGAATCCTTGTGAAAGCAGTCCACCAGCTAGGTGGCCCAGTCCGCCTGTTCACGTGATCCGCCTTTTAGGGTGTGTCATAAGTGAGTGCTTATTAAAATGTGAGAACATTTTTGCTAAATTATTCATGCAAAGACTTTCGACCAAATACTTGACGGAAGATTTGTTATGCAAAACCTGACCAGATTTTCAATGAAACACTTTTGAGCAAAGATTTTAGACGCATGACTTCTGACACTAATTTATTTACAACGCAACAGAAGAATTCAAAAATCAACATTCAACAATGACATTCTCAACCGAAAATCAACAATTGAAAGTAAGAAATCAACAATTTAGCATTGTAGAATAATGGCCCTGATACCATAACGGCATTCCATGGTCACCTACTGTCACTCTGGTCTGGAGACAGTGGTGTCTGGGGGCTGGGACACAGTGCCGTGAGATTTGGGTCTGAGACACTGGTCGTCTTTTACTTAACTGGCCTTAATTATTGGGGCTTTTTGAAAAAGAAAAACATGAAAACATACACTTACACTCATAAAATTTCACAAAAGAATGCTCTTAGTTGCAAATGGTTATGTTTTGTTAATACTTCTAGACAGAATCAAACAATGTATTTTGGTTCCATTTAAGTAATTTAATTTGATCATTATACATTGGATTGAAAAGCACTAACGTTCATTTATTTAAGATTAATATTAACGTTTCACTTGAATCAAGAGTCGCATCCTTACCTGAAATTGCTGTCTCATTTTTGTATGAATTATGAATAAGGACAACATCTGTCAACTGTGAATGACAGGTGAAGGTGATTGTCATCAACGAGCAGCTTCAAGGTGTCTTTGAAGCGTCTGTGACATTTGATGCCGACCTACCTGAATTCAAGTAAGGGATTCGTTACCATTGCCTTCCGGTCTTCCTTTGGGCTCAGACAACAGTCAGTTGTCTCATATTCATCAAGTCACAGCTGACTCCCCCCTGCCTGTTAAGTCATCTCTCTATTCAACCAGTCAAACAGTGGAAGCCTTCATGTGCTCAGTTCAACTTGTGCAGGGACGTCCAACGTATGGAAATATTTTTTCCTTCCCTTGAAAGTTGCACATTTCTTCCCCCTTATTTGCTGCTACTACTATTAAGAATAGTAATGAAATAATAATAAATTACCTCTGTAGCACCGATATGCTCAGAAAATATGAGCTTAATGCCAAGTTAGTGGCATGACGAGCGTGCCCAAATCCGCTGATTGCTTGACTCCGCTGGAAGAGTGTTGGCCAGTATATCAACAAGACAAGAGAAAACGAAAGGATTAAGTACTCTCATTATCATGTAACAACGCATAAACTGTCAACAGATGGGTGACATTTCTGAGAAACCAAGGAGGATGTGCAGTAGTAAACACATTTTTTAGACAATAGGGTCACGATACATGGCGTGACTCCGCGCGACTGGAGGTTATTGGGGACTAAGCGAGACTAATTGAGGACTGGACACTAGCATAACTAACAATGGATGACAGTTGTAGCTTCCGACTGATGAATACTAGGAAAATCAGTTCATAAATATCTTTACGTTTCTTATCTTAAATGTCCAATTTAATATTGAGTTTATCACACTATCATCAATAATAAACACGATGTTAGGCCGTATGTGTCTTTTACGGGATTTGCGTTTTACATTGCTGTATGTTGTGGTTTCGATAAGCACTTATATCTGACAAGTTGTCTAAACATAATCATAACACATGTATACGTTTGGCCCAAACAGGTTGTACTGCGCGAAAACTGGCACTCTTCATTATTAGTCAAGATCGCCAAACACCAGTACTTGCCGCTACTGCCATGGCAACCACCATAATAATCGATTAAAATTATGATTTCCGTGATCATTGTCACCAGCAAAGTGTTCCACTGCTTCTGCTTGTAATAATCCTTCGGACAATATAACTGAAATACGCTATTTCAGAACAGTTCAATTATTATGACCAAAACAAAATAAAGTCCTATATGCGAGACTTGCACGCCCTATAGCAAAATAAAACTATATTCCTTCCATCAGTGACAGGAAGTAAGTTTCATAAAGCAGACACACCAGCAGAGATTGTCTGAGCTTCAGTAGTCACACAAAAAGTAGATTAATCAACGAACTGAAGTTATTTGGGCTTTCTTGCTGGAGTGAGCATTGAATGTAGGTACAATATGCATGTTGTATAGATAAGCTTTGGTAGGTAGTCTGAGACTAGTCTCTGTCGACCTTTTGTGATCATCTTCTGTTCTCACCCTAGTCACCCGTGTTTATTTGTTCCTTTCTCTTGACCCTTGTCCATCTTCAAGTCTTCTTCTGCCACTGTCTTCTGTTTGTCTTACTCAGTTGTCAGTTTCTCCTCACACATATGTCCTGTCCCAGAGTTCCATATATTGTTGACCATCTACATACCTGACAATAGGTTGTTGACAGTTGTGTTGTAAGACTCGTTGCTGTGGTTGTTTGCCAGGACTGAAGGTGGGGTCCACGTGGGACAGGACTGTCGCACTGTCACCTCCCCCACACCCATGTGGGTCAAGGTACCTGTCTAACTACAGTCGTCTAGTTGAGCTGTTGTGTGAGTCTGTATGTAGATTGACGTGTCCTGCCTAGACCGTTTGCTTCTCAGAAACCACCAAAATTTCAAAGATTCATATAGGGATGAGCTCTGGAAAAATCACGCTCTTTAGTGGTACTAATTGCCGCTATTGCCATGGCAACCACCATAATAATCGATTAAAATTCATGATTTCCGTGATCATTGTCACCGGCAAAGTGTTCCACTGCTTCTGCTTGTAATAATCCTTCGGACAATATAATTGAAATACGCTATTTCAGAACAGTTCGATTATTACGACCAAAACAAAATAAAAAGTCCTATATTTTAACGTGTCCTGCATGTATAGCGGATTTGTTGTTATTCATTAAAGCAATTATTTGAACGGTACCACAAAACAGAATGTATTAACAATCATTAAACAGTAATTGTTAGTTTTAGTGTATTTGTAGTACGTGGTATGTTATGCTAGTTGAGTCAGTTTTATTGCTACATGCAGTGTTTTTCACGACTTTATTAATTCTGTATGATTACTATGCTTACGCTTGAAGCTGTCAGAACAAATGTCTGTTTTGATACATTGTGCAATTTTTATAATCTGCAGGCTGCTGACTTGTTACTGCAACGGATGAAAGATGCAAAGTTCAATTTCAGCCAGGTGGCAGCACTGTCAGGCACAGCACAGGTATGACAGTAGGTGAACAGCAGTTAAGTGTGATAAGGCGTAATAAAATTGGTAAGATAATGGTATAAACATAAATTAATATTTGGATTCACCATTAGTGAATGTATCCCTTATTCCTTGGGTGTTCATCATAGTTCATGTCAGTGCAGTTAGCTTCAGCATTGACACTGGCCAGCACCTTTTTGGAGTCAGTTCGGACCACCTGTTTTCATATTCATTCATTATTAATTTATTTAATATTATACCTTGATTGCACTATGTATCTCCACCTTTCTTTAGTATCTCCACCTTTCTCTAGTATCTCCACCTTTCTCTAGTATCTCCACCTTTCTCTAGTATCTCCACCTTTCTTTAGTATCTCCACCTTTCTTTAGTATCTCCACCTTTCTTTAGTATCTCCACCTTTCTCTAGTATCTACACCTTTCTCTAGTATCTCCACCTTTCTCTAGTATCTCCACCTTTCTCTAGTATCTCCACTTTCTTTAGTATCTCCACCTTTCTCTAGTATCTCCACCTTTCTTTAGTATCTCCACCTTTCTTTAGTATCTCCACCTTTCTCTAGTATCTCCACCTTTCTCTAGTATCTCCTCCTTTCTCTAGTATCTCCACCTTTCTCTAGTATCTCCTCCTTTCTTTAGTATCTCCTCCTTTCTTTAGTATCTCCTCCTTTCTCTAGTATCTCCACCTTTCTCTAGTATCTCCTCCTTTCTTTAGTATCTCCTCCTTTCTTTAGTATCTCCTCCTTTCTCTAGTATCTCCACCTTTCTCTAGTATCTCCACCTTTCTCTAGTATCTCCTCCTTTCTCTAGTATCTCCACCTTTCTCTAGTATCTCCTCCTTTCTTTAGTATCTCCTCCTTTCTCTAGTATCTCCACTTTCTCTAGTATCTCCACCTTTCTCTAGTATCTCCTCCTTTCTCTAGGATCTCCACCTTTCTCTAGTATCTCCTCCTTTCTTTAGTATCTCCTCCTTTCTCTAGTATCTCCACCTTTCTCTAGTATCTCCACCTTTCTCTAGTATCTCCTCCTTTCTCTAGTATCTCCACCTTTCTCTAGTATCTCCTCCTTTCTCTAGTATCTCCACCTTTCTCTAGTATCTCCTCCTTTCTCTAGTATCTCCACCTTTCTTTAGTATCTCCACCTTTCTCTAGTATCTCCTCCTTTCTCTAGTATCTCCACCTTTCTCTAGTATATCCACCTTTCTCTAGTATCTCCACCTTTCTTTAGTATCTCCACCTTTCTCTAGTATCTCCACCTTTCTTTAGTATCTCCACCTTTCTCTAGTATCTCCACCTTTCTCTAGTATCTCCACCTTTCTTTAGTGTCTCCACCTTTCTCTAGTGTCTCCACCTTTCTCTAGTATCTCCACCTTTCTTTAGTATCTCCACCTTTCTCTAGTATCTCCACCTTTCTCTAGTATCTCCGCCTTTCTCTAGTATCTCCGCCTTTCTCTAGTATCTCCACCTTTCTCTAGTATCTCCACCTTTCTCTAGTATCTCCACTTTCTCTAGTATCTCCACCTTTCTCTAGTATCTCCACCTTTCTTTAGTATCTCCACCTTTCTTTAGTATCTCCACCTTTCTCTAGTATCTCCACCTTTCTCTAGTATCTCCTCCTTTCTTTAGTATCTCCTCCTTTCTTTAGTATCTCCACCTTTCTCTAGTATCTCCACCTTTCTCTAGTATCTCCACTTTCTTTAGTATCTCCACCTTTCTTTAGTATCTCCTCCTTTCTTTAGTATCTCCACCTTTCTCTAGTATCTCCACCTTTCTCTAGTATCTCCACCTTTCATTAGTATCTCCACCTTTCTTTAGTATCTCCACCTTTCTCTAGTATCTCCTCCTTTCTCTAGTATCTCCACCTTTCTCTAGTATCTCCACCTTTCTCTAGTATCTCCACCTTTCTCTAGTATCTCCACTTTCTTTAGTATCTCCACCTTTCTTTAGTATATCCTCCTTTCTTTAGTATCTCCACCTTTCTCTAGTATCTCCACCTTTCTCTAGTATCTCCACTTTCTTTAGTATCTTCACCTTTCTTTAGTATCTCCTCCTTTCTTTAGTATCTCCACCTTTCTCTAGTATCTCCACCTTTCTCTAGTATCTCCACCTTTCATTAGTATCTCCACCTTTCTTTAGTGTCTCCACCTTTCTCTAGTATCTCCACCTTTCATTAGTATCTCCAGCTTTCTTTAGTGTCTCCACCTTTCTCTAGTATCTCCACCTTTCTCTAGTATCTCCACCTTTCATTAGTATCTCCACCTTTCTTTAGTATCTCCACCTTTCTCTAGTATCTCCTCCTTTCTCTAGTATCTCCACCTTTCTCTAGTATCTCCACCTTTCTCTAGTATCTCCACCTTTCATTAGTATCTCCACCTTTCTTTAGTGTCTCCACCTTTCTCTAGTATCTCCACCTTTCATTAGTATCTCCAGCTTTCTTTAGTGTCTCCACCTTTCTTTAGTATCTCCTCCTTTCATTAGTATCTCCACCTTTCTTTAGTATCTCCACCTTTCTCTAGTATCTCCACCTTTCATTAGTATCTCCAGCTTTCTTTAGTGTCTCCACCTTTCTTTAGTATCTCCACCTTTCTCTAGTATCTCCTCCTTTCTCTAGTATCTCCACCTTTCTCTAGTATCTCCACCTTTCTCTAGTATCTCCACCTTTCATTAGTATCTCCACCTTTCTTTAGTGTCTCCACCTTTCTCTAGTATCTCCACCTTTCATTAGTATCTCCAGCTTTCTTTAGTGTCTCCACCTTTCTCTAGTATCTCCACCTTTCATTAGTATCTCCACCTTTCATTAGTATCTCCAGCTTTCTTTAGTGTCTCCACCTTTCTCTAGTATCTCCACCTTTCTCTAGTATCTCCACCTTTCTCTAGTATCTCCACCTTTCATTAGTATCTCCACCTTTCTTTAGTATCTCCACCTTTCTCTAGTATCTCCTCCTTTCTCTAGTATCTCCACCTTTCTCTAGTATCTCCACCTTTCTCTAGTATCTCCACTTTCTTTAGTATCTCCACCTTTCTTTAGTATATCCTCCTTTCTTTAGTATCTCCACCTTTCTCTAGTATCTCCACCTTTCTCTAGTATCTCCACTTTCTTTAGTATCTCCACCTTTCTTTAGTATCTCCTCCTTTCTTTAGTATCTCCACCTTTCTCTAGTATCTCCACCTTTCTCTAGTATCTCCACCTTTCATTAGTATCTCCACCTTTCTTTAGTATCTCCACCTTTCTCTAGTATCTCCACCTTTCATTAGTATCTCCACCTTTCTTTAGTATCTCCACCTTTCTCTAGTATCTCCACCTTTCTCTAGTATCTCCACCTTTCTCTAGTATCTCCACCTTTCTCTAGTATCTCCACCTTTCATTAGTATCTCCACCTTTCTCTAGTATCTCCTCCTTTCTCTAGTATCTCCACCTTTCATTAGTATCTCCACCTTTCTCTAGTATCTCCTCCTTTCTCTAGTATCTCCACCTTTCATTAGTATCTCCAGCTTTCTTTAGTGTCTCCACCTTTCTCTAGTATCTCCTCCTTTCATTAGTATCTCCACCTTTCATTAGTATCTCCACCTTTCTCTAGTATCTCCACCTTTCTCTAGTATCTCCACCTTTCATTAGTATCTCCACCTTTCATTAGTATCTCCAGCTTTCTTTAGTGTCTCCACCTTTCTCTAGTATCTCCACCTTTCTCTAGTATCTCCACCTTTCTCTAGTATCTCCACCTTTCTCTAGTATCTCCACCTTTCTCTAGTATCTCCACCTTTCTCTAGTATCTCCACCTTTCTCTAGTATCTCCACCTTTCTCTAGTATCTCCACCTTTCTCTAGTATCTCCTCCTTTCTCTAGTATCTCCACCTTTCATTAGTATCTCCACCTTTCATTAGTATCTCCTCCTTTCTCTAGTATCTCCACCTTTCATTAGTATCTCCACCTTTCTCTAGTATCTCCACCTTTCTCTAGTATCTCCACCTTTCATTAGTATCTCCACCTTTCATTAGTATCTCCAGCTTTCTTTAGTGTCTCCACCTTTCTCTAGTATCTCCACCTTTCTCTAGTATCTCCACCTTTCTCTAGTATCTCCACCTTTCTCTAGTATCTCCACCTTTCTCTAGTATCTCCACCTTTCTCTAGTATCTCCACCTTTCTCTAGTATCTCCACCTTTCTCTAGTATCTCCTCCTTTCTCTAGTATCTCCACCTTTCTCTAGTATCTCCTCCTTTCTCTAGTATCTCCACCTTTCTCTAGTATCTCCTCCTTTCTTTAGTATCTCCACCTTTCTCTAGTATCTCACCTTTCTCTAGTATCTCCTCCTTTCTCTAGTATCTCCACCTTTCTCTAGTATCTCCTCCTTTCTCTAGTATCTCCACCTTTCTCTAGTATCTCCACCTTTCTCTAGTATCTCCTCCTTTCTCTAGTATCTCCACCTTTCTCTAGTATCTCCTCCTTTCTCTAGTATCTCCACCTTTCTCTAGTATCTTCTCCTTTCTTTAGTATCTCCACCTTTCTCTAGTATCTCCACCTTTCTCTAGTATCTCCTCCTTTCTCTAGTATCTCCACCTTTCTCTAGTATCTCCTCCTTTCTCTAGTATCTCCACCTTTCTCTAGTATCTCCTCCTTTCTCTAGTATCTCCTCCTTTCTCTGTACATGTTTCCTGTGCGTAACCCGAGAGACCAGGAGGACACAAATATCAAGTTAAATCTGTGGTCATGTCTTGTGTTCACAGCAACATGGGAGTGTGTATTGGGGAGGAGGAGTACGGGACGTTCTCCGTGACTTGCACCCAGATGTCGACATGCACACACAACTGAAGGTACTAACTACTTCAGTGCCACGCACAATTGTGATGATGTACGAAGATACCATTTGATATCTTATAAAGATACATACATTGTACACTTGGATGTTACCTGTTTTGTTTGCTTATTTAATTTTGTTTGCTCAGAGTTTAAAATTCATGGTGAATTTTTGTATTGTTGTGTTTGTCATACAATCGAAATATTTTATTATAAACCGGTAATGATAAAACAGGAATTATTTTGCTATCTTACACGTATTTGAGAAAAAATGCAACAGGCTTGTTTGACATAGAGCCTGGTAAATGCACCACTTTATCAGAACACGAATTCCATGAGCCAGTTTTGAAAATGTGGCTTGTTTATGTTCAATAATTTTAATAGAAACCTGATACTTACGATATCAAGATAATATATAGGCTGTCGAAAAGCTATAATTCCCTCAGAAGTGTAATGACGTGCTGGTTGTACATGGTTACGTCTCACAGAACTGCTTCAGTGTTCCTGACTCACCTGTCTGGATGGACGCAAGCACCACGGAACAGTGTCGCCACCTGGAGGAAGCACTAGGTGGTGCTGAGGCAAGTGTTTCAGTAGCACCAGTGCAGCCATCACAGCTCACCCTGCACTGGGTTGTCTTAACTTAGTCTCTTCAATAAAAAAATTACCTGGCAAGATCATTTAGAAAAAAATCTTCAATGTATCAAGTATCATGGAAGATACACTAGCTTCTTACTTGATTATAATTTTGATATCGTCAGAGTAAGAAAGAATTTTTAGCTGGATCCAGTGAGAATTCACCTATAAAAGACAAATGCTGTGACACAAGACCTCAGAGACTTGGTGTAGGACAACATCTCAAGTGTCACTCCACATTCCGGTGGATGTGGCTGGACCACATTGGTTCATTCTCTTGTGCCATGGCGCTGCCCTCACATCTCAACACTCCCCCAGCAGTTTGGTTTGCAAAATGTTGACGATAAGCTCAGCCAGTGATATTGCTTGATGACAAGTTTGTGTGGTTTGGGAAGAGGCAGTAGAACACACAGTACAGCTCGGCAACTTGTGAGAATGACTGAAAGGGTATTTATATTGGGTTTCGTGGAACTGACATTGTCTTGGAATTGCACTGCATGTCAATAGTGTCTTATGCTGTTCTCACAGGTGTTTGACGAAGCTGTGTTTGATCCATATAATGCACAGACTTAGCAGAGGCAGTGCACGTGTCCACAGTTCACACCCTTAACTTACAGGTGTGCTGCCTTGTGAGGATGAAGTTGTTTGAACCTCACAAATATATGGAAATGTCTGAGACCAACCTTTACTGGTCAGTGTAAAATATATGCAATTTGAAACATGTTAAGTAAACATCCTACTACTTGTTTGTGAAACATTACATTGATAATGGATGTTGGTTGTAGGCACTGGCGGGGATCACTGGCATGCGGGCGTTTGAAAGAATGACAGGAAACCAAATAGCAAAGATTTACCAAACGAACCAAGCAGCCTACAGCAAGACAGAGGTAGACGACTACACCTAGTGACAGTTCAAAGTCAATAATTACCTGGGTCAGCCTTATTATTAACTACCATTTTATAAACAGGCACTTGTAGTAGCGCAGTGATACAGTAGCTAGAGCTTCGGACTCGACTAATAGAACCCAGTTTTGAATGCTGTGTCAAACCTTTTTTCACTCTACGTTGCTCCAGTTCACCCAGTTGTATGAATGAGTACCTAGCTATAGACATAGGTGGATATTTGTATCCGAATAGCCTTCATACATTAATTGCAGCATGGCTGGATGCTTCCCACAGAAGTCGAGAGCGTATGTGATTGAACAGGTATTTGATCTACCAGGGAGTCAAGTGGTTTGAGCAGTTCTGAGAACTGGATATTGCACTGAATAAGAACTTATGTTTACTTCACTTGTAGTTGACTGGACATTTTCCCTCTCATGCACCACTTCTCTCACAGTCCTGCTGCATGTTCCCACGGTCCATCTGTATTAGTCCTGGTCTCCCTCTTTCCTAAACATTCTAGTTTCCTACACATTTTTCTTGTTCTCAAACAGTTCTTATCCCATTTGATACACAATGAAATAGATAAGTCACATTATACCATTCAGGATAAAACAATTACAAGTTAATGATTATATTTATACATGTAATTTAATGAGTTTTTTTTTATGTGGTTAGCGTAAGGTCATATAGATTTGTTTCAGTTGTTGACGATCTGCCAGAATTAATAAGAATAATGTGAAACACCTGAACTATTTCTGTACTTTCAGAGGATTTCACTCGTGAGCAGTTTTGCAGCATCACTCTTCATAGGTGACTACGCACCCATTGACGAGAGTGATGGGTCAGGCATGAACCTTCTGGACATCAGGAGGAAGCAATGGTCACAGAAATGTCTCGATGTGAGTGATAATAGGTTATCCTACTTTTTTGCTAGTATTCTGCTACATTCTTTTAATTGACCAATTTATAATGGCTTGGTTAAAATGTTATTGTCAACTATTCAGCCATTTTTACAGAACAATGAGAACATTACTTCCAGACTAGCATCTCTAGGTTGGCATTAAGGGTGGTCACTGCCAGGGTGTTCTTCATCCTCGATTGCTTTTTTACATCCCAGGTTCAAACAGGATATACATTAAAGCGATCTTCAAGTCAGATGCCTGGTGCAGTTTTAAACTGTGAACCTGGGCAGATGTTCTAATGGGGAAACTAAGCATGTTTCATGAAGGGCAGGTGGTCAGTTGAGCTAGGTAGGGGTCATTACAAGTAATAATAATCCTTCGAGTGCTATTAATTTAGTATTAATATAGTTTATGTATAAGTAATTAAGAAATTAGTTTGTTGTATGTTTGTGTAGTTGCTCCTCTTATAAGGCAGGCCTGACATTAAGCTTTTTTATCCACTGGCCCGGGGGGGCAGTAGATTTGAAAAAGTTACTGGCCCCCCAAAAGTTACTTGCCCGAATATTGTAAAGAAAATATGCTGCTACCGAGGTGCCCATCGCTTTAGAAGACCAAGTTCCAACAGGAGTGACACCATGAAGACTTTCTGAAGCTCTTATGTTGCATATTTTTTTCAATATTAATTGTTTAGATTGCAACAATAAAAAGAGAAACCTCGACGTGAAATGAAATTGTTTAGTCATGGTCTCAGTTTGCTAATATAAAATCCGAGGCAACTTTCACACTATACAATTTTAGCGCATTTATAGACTATTACATGGATTACTACATATTTCGAGAAATTTAATATCAACCTTAATGACTACAGTCAATGTCTTCTGTCAGTGTTGTGTCTCTTCTACATGTCACATAATAAAGTCAGTTTAAATTTGAAAAATAATATATAACACAAAAACGTAAAAAATATAATATTATTTATTACAGCCTGCACTAAGGCCATTTTATGAGCTGGGACATTATAAAAATAAACTATTTTCATATTTAATATTAACAAATGATTTACTCATTGACACTTTCTATTAATAGTTGGGGTTTGAAACTATAGCTGTCTGTCATGAAAAACATTTCTTAGTTTTGGTTGTACCTGAAAACTGTTATTGCAGAATCAGGCATATGTGATACCATGATAAATGAGCATTAGAATGCAGATAACCCGTGCCCCATTTAATGACAGGCTAGCCTAAGACTATGTAAACATCGCATCGGTGTGCGAGGCTGAGGGCCCACGTGCACCGGTGACAGTGTGAATGCTGTCCAGAACACTTGCACTCTTTCTTTCAACGATTGTATTACAAAATCCACCGCTGCAGGAATGGTCTTTTACAACACTGCAAACGTTTGACTGTATAACAAATTGCGTAGATGTTTTTCCATTACGGAATGTGCACTAGCATTTTATCATTCATGCAGACAACAACGACATCGCCTACCACCCATAGCCAACGGCAAGGTGTAACACGATTGCTGATTGGGTGAATAATGAGTGTTTCCCACCCGCCAATCATGCGGGCGTTTACAAAATATGATTTCCACAGAGCATGGACGTCGTTGTATATGCACAACAACAGTTTTAGAACAGTTATGGTAATAAGTTATAGATAAAATGTAACAAAACGAACGTTAATAAATAGACTAATGATTATTAAGGTAGTTCTGTTTCTGTGAAGGGTCGGGTTACGGAAACGTCGACTGTGGTCAGTAAGGGATTGAAACCACTGGCCCACCGGGCCGTCGGGTTACGGAAACGTCGACTGTGGTCAGTAAGGGATTGAAACCACTGGACCACCGGGCCGTCGGGTTACGGAAACGCTGACTGTGGTCAGTAAGGGATTGAAACCACTGGCCCACCGGGCCAGTAGAATTTAAACACCGCTAGCCCGACAGCTTTAAAACACACGTCGGCCCATTGGGCCAGTACCAATGTCGAGCCCTGTAAGGACACTGATTGATGATATTATTTTCTGCACGTTGATATTGAATTTCAGATGCTATACAAATAATTAAAATGGACAAAAACAATTACTTTCTTTTCACAATGATTGAATTGTAAACCAGTAACAATAATGAGATGTTTACACGATTTAGTGGAAAGAATTATTTTGTATTTGAACAGGTATTTTTTTCACATGTTTATTCTTGCACAATTGTTCAGCTGTATTTTAAATAAGGTTCTACGTTGAGATAGGTGATGTCAATGCACCTGTTGTTTTCCAGGCCTGTGCCCCTGATCTAGAGGACAAGCTTGGTCATGTCGTCCCGGCCTATGAGTGCATAGTAAGTATACGATATATTCACTATATCTTGTCAACTTGTTTATTTGTTTACTGGTCAAATGAAACATCACGTTTTGAATTTGTTGACTACACTGTATTAGCTTTGGTTTTGTGTTGGACCACTGAAATATTTACCTATATTGTTGTCATTTTGATGTGAGCTGCATGTGTCCTTACATTGCTGACAGATATGATGTGATGGAAGGTTATATCTGTTGTCTAGGGAGTTATATCTCCTTACATGGCTGACAGATATGATGTGATGGAAGGTTATATATGTTGTCTAGAGAGGTATATCTCTTACATGGCTGAGATATGATGTGACGTAAGGTTATATCTGTTGTCTACTGACTAAGTAGTTATATCTCCTTACATGGCTGACAGATATGATGTGATGTAAGGTTATATCTGTTGTCTAGGGAGGTATATCTCATTATAAGACTGACATATTATTTTGTGATGTAAGATTATATCTGTTGTCTAGGGAGGTATATCTCCTTACATGGCTGACAGATATGATGTGATGGAAGGTTATATCTGTTGTCTAGGGAGGTATATCTCCTTACATGGCTGAGATATGATGTGACGTAAGGTGATATCTGTTGTCTACTGACTAAGTAGTTATATCTCCTTACATGGCTGACAGATATGATGTGATGTAAGGTTATATCTGTTGTCTAGGGAGGTATATCTCATTATAAGACTGACATATTATTTTGTGATGTAAGATTATATCTGTTGTCTAGGGAGGTATATCTCCTTACATGGCTGACAGATATGATGTGATGGAAGGTTATATCTGTTGTCTAGGGAGGTATATCTCCTTACATGGCTGACAGATATGATGTGATGTAAGGTTATATCTGTTGTCTAGGGAGTTATAGCTCCTCACATGGCTGACAGATATGATGTGATGTAAGGTTATATCTGTTGTCTAGGGAGGTATATCTCCTCACATGGCTGACAGATATGATGTGATGTAAGGTTATATCTGTTGTCTAGGGAGGTATATCTCCTTACATGGCTGACAGATATGATGTGATGGAAGGTTATATATGTTGTCTAGAGAGGTATATCTCTTTACATGGCTGAGATATGATGTGAAGTAAGGTTATATCTGTTGTCTACTGACTAAGTAGTTATATCTCCTTACATGGCTGACAGATATGATGTGATGTAAGGTTATATCTGTTGTCTAGGGAGGTATATCTCATTATAAGACTGACATATTATTTTGTGATGTAAGATTATATCTGTTGTCTAGGGAGGCATATCTCCTTATATGGCTGACAGATATGATGTGAGGGAAGGTTATATCTGTTGTCTAGGGAGGTATATCTCCTTACATGGCTGAGATATGATGTGACGTAAGGTTATATCTGTTGTCTACTGACTAGGTAGTTATATCTCCTTACATGGCTGACAGATATGATGTGATGTAAGGTTATATCTGTTGTCTAGGGAGGTATATCTCCTCATATGGCTGACAGATGTGAAGTGACGTAAGGCTGTATCTGTTGTCTAGGGAGGCATATCTCCTTATATGGCTGACAGATATGATGTGACGTAAGGTTATATCTGTTGTCTAGGGAGGTATATCTCCTTATATGGCTGACAGAGGTGAAGTGACGTAAGGCTGTATCTGTTGTCTAGGGAGTTATATCTCCTCATATGGCTGACAGATATGATGTGATGTAAGGTTATATCAGTTATCTAGGGAGGTATATCTCATTATAAGGCTGACATATTATTTTGTGATGTAAGATTATATCTGTTGTCTAGGGAGGCATATCTCCTTATATGGCTGACAGATATGGCTTCTCCTTGGAATGCAGAATCATAGCATTCACCGGCGATAATCCAGGTATAATATTATCTTTTTTCACATAAACCATTTTTCCAGTCCAATTTTGGAGGCAGACCCACCTCCATGATATAATATTGTGACTGTTTCAATTTAATGGCAGTAGGTTGTTTGACTTTCTTTACTTGAAGGTCATTGTTCATCTCAAGTAAGATGTTGTTGTAAAATAAAACTTAGGATAAACTATACATACGATTTATTTAGATTAAAAAACATGTACATTAATAATTTAGGTGACTTTCAAAAGAATTCATATGAAATGATCTGTTCTTTCTGTGATTGTAATGCAATTATTCACTCTTTCTTGTTGTTCCAAATGTTTCGCACTACAGATCTGAATGAATTAGCTTTACTCAGTGACCTATGACCTTCTGTGGCCTATGACTTTCTCTGACCTGTGACCTTCTCTGACTGGTCTGTTTGTGTGTGTCAGCATCCCTGGCCGGGATGAGGCTGAAGGAGGGAGACACTGTGGTGAGTCGCCGTCTACTTCACAACTCTCTCTGCTCTATCGGTATCACAATGCCAAGATTCTCAGCTTTTAAAGGATAACAAACTGATGTTCAAAACATGAAACATGCTTAAAATAAAACTTACAAAAAACTTAGCAAAATTGTGACATGACAGGCTTACGCCTACCTCCATGCCAATGCCATTTAGCAATATAACTTTTATTTTGACAATTATACACTATCACAACAAGGGACAACTCTACACTAGGGTCTACCTGTGGATAGGAATGTCACTTTCATTCAATCTTCATCATGTTGAACTAACAGCAAGTGTTGGTGCAGGTGTATGAAGCAGTTGTCGACATTTGAACAAGCCCACGTGGTATTTGTAACTGTGCTGTGTGTTTTTTAATTGTTGGTAAATATTACTTTCATGACTTTCAACCTTTTAAATTATAAACTGTTTATAGTTTTCACTTATTACTTTTCAGAAACTTAGAAATTTATTTGATTGTATTTTTAAATAATTTTTTCGCTCGCAGTGTAAAAGGTAAATTCTTATGTAGTGCAATATCCAATCATGAGGATGATGTAAGACCACAATAAGGTGCTCATCCACCACTCCCCGACCAAAGAGTACCATTTAAAAGCAGCATTATGCAGGTTGTCTGAATTTCTGTGAGCACATATGTAGTGAGGAGTGATTAGAAATGATGTTTTCATGCAGCGTGGCATCAGAGCTGTCAAAGTACGACAGCTGTCAGTCGGTGCATTTCTGCATATTAATACAGTTGTTATTTTGCTTGGTGATGTAATCAGGGGCAATCCGTGGGTGGTTCAAGCAGAAATGGAGGGGTGTAAGGTTTGAAAGAAATTTGTGGGAGCCTGAGATATTAAAAGTTCACAAATGTTTCACAGAACTTCTGTCTAAGGAGGGTAAATATGCTGTGAAATTGTCAATAACAGAGCTCTTCAAGATTAGTAGGAAATTAAGGAAACGTTATAATGGTCGCCTATGGAAAATGTAAATGTGGTCTGACTCCGGATTGTTAAAAGCGCTTTACATTTTACTCCCTGGCAGACCTGTTTAATCGAACACCATCACAGCTGCTCTGGGAAGCATCCAGCCATGCTGCAATTAATGCGCGAAGGCTGCTCGTACACAAATATCCACTGCTATCTATAGCCAAGTACTCACTTATATAGCTGAGTGAACTGGAGCAATGTAAAACAACTTGCCCAAGGTGTTACACAGCAGCACAGAATTCATATCCTGGTTCTCTTGGTCCAAAGCACAACCCCTAAGCCACTGCTACTGCCCCCTCCCCTTCACCCTCCCCTCCCCTTCACCCTCCCCCTCTCTAGTCACCTCCCACTTTTTCTTTCTACTCTAACTCCACCCTCTCCCCTAAAAAATATTCCTTTGTTATTTAAAATATTATAGTTGTAATATTTGTTGTGTTTTTGTAATCTTTATGGCTGGATTAAACATACCGGAAGTCTTCATATTCTTCTCTCTTGTTTGAGTAATCCCAAGAGAGGCTGCACAGACGTGTGATTGTAGGTGAGTCTGGGCACAAGTGACACATTGTTGCTATGGTTACGAGAGCCACGCCTCTGCCTAGAAGGCCTGAATCTTGTCAACCCAGTGGACAGTTCGGCTTACATGTCACTTGTCTGGTAAGCTGCAACAGTTTTGTCACTGAATGTATTTCTCTTTGCCAAAAATTATTTGTTGTAGCAATTTAGTTGTTGTCAATTCAAGGTACATTCTGCTATGCTCTAGTAGTAACAGTTTTTATGATCACTTAGCCAGAGATAATTGTTTCTGTTAAAATTGTCATGACAGAATCTCAAGTGGTGATGTTCTTTTCAGGGCAGACGTTGGGCTGCATATTAACAGTCTGTGCCATTCATCAAATGCATCATCACTAATGCATTTCATGTTTGTATTCATCCAATTCAACACGACTTGAGTAACTGAAAGAAATGTAATGTTATCGAATATCTCATGTTTTATATTTATTCATCATTCTAAAAGTGAAGCGTCTGTACCAGTAAATGTAAATGATAGATTAACACACTTTGTGTGACAGTGTCAAAATTTGTCGTGCAAAATCGATCTATTCATACAGGTGAATTAGTGCAAACGTTTTTTAAATTAGTGGAAAGGTTTCCAGGCATCTGGCAATCATGTGATGTTGCGATCTGTCATTACTGTCGTCTGATGTTAGCTTCAAGAATGGATCAAGGACAAGGGAACGAATATGTGAGAAATGTACTGGTGCATCATGGGACAGGTTTGACGAAGTGCTGGTGTCAACTCCACCAGGAAATAATGGAAGCGTAGGTGAGAAGTGATATCAATTCAGGTTTCATCCACTTGAAGTAGGTAAGCACGTTTTAATTAAAATGTCCACAGACAAATAATACATGACATTCATAATAAAATGCGATATAATAATATAATAGTAACACAGCAGTGGTAGTTTGACAGTACGAATAATCCCACAACATGTTGTGTACTGTGACCACAGCAAGCTCGCACCCACAGCATAACCTATATTTGTTCTCAGGCAACCATGTTGAACGTTCTCTAATGCACAGTGGCACAAATTATGCAAATATTTTTTGTCAAATCCAACAATTTGTTTATAGCGTATGTGTGTGTGTGGTCCAGTCCATAGTTACCATCTGAGGTGTCCTGTTTTAAAATAAATTACATTACATATTTTCCCATGCCCCCCCCCCCCCCCGACAGCTGGAACATAAATTTATGCACAATGATGCTGGTGTCAGAATGAGGCAGCGAGGAGGGTGATGTACTGGCAGTGATGTGGAGGGTGATATACCGACAGTGATGTTGAGAGTGATGTACTGGCAGTGATGTGGAGGGTGATGTACTGGCAGTGATGTGGAGGGTGATGTACTGGCAGTGATGTGGAGAGTGATGTACTGACAGTGATGTGGAGGGTGATATACCGACAGTGATGTTGAGAGTGATGTACTGGCAGTGATGTGGAGGGTGATGTACTGGCAGTGATGTGGAGGGTGATGTACTGGCAGTGATGTGAAGAGTGATGTACTGACAGTGATGTGGAGAGTGATGTACTGACAGTGATGTGGTGAGTGGTGTACTGGCAGTGGTGTGGGGTGATGTATTGACAGTGATGTGGTGAGTGATGTACTGGCAGTGATGTGGTGAGTGATGTACTGGCAGTGATGTGGAGGGTGATGTACTGACAGTGATGTGGAGGGTGATGTACTGGCAGTGATGTGGTGAGTGATGTACTGGCAGTGATGTGGTGAGTGATGTACTGACAGTGATGTGGAGGGTGATGTACTGACAGTGATGTGGAGGGTGATGTACTGACAGTGATGTGGTGAGTGATGTACTGGCAGTGATGTGGTGAGTGATGTACTGGCAGTGATGTGGAGGGTGATGTACTGACAGTGATGTGGAGGGTGATGTACTGACAGTGATGTGGTGAGTGATGTACTGACAGTGATGTGGTGAGTGATGTACTGGCAGTGATGTGGTGAGTGATGTACTGGCAGTGATGTGGAGGGTGATGTATTGACAGTGATGTGGAGGGTGATGTACTGACAGTGATGTGGTGAGTGATGTACTGGCAGTGATGTGGAGGGTGATGTACTGACAGTGATGTGGAGGGTGATGTACTGGCAGTGATGTGGTGAGTGATGTACTGACAGTGATGTGGTGAGTGATGTACTGACAGTGATGTGGAGGGTGATGTACTGACAGTGATGTAGAGAGTGATGTACCGACAGTGATGTGGTGAGTGATGTACTGACAGTGGTGTAGTGTCCGTTGAATCCAGTGGCTGTTGTCTGTGGTTGTACAAGTCATGTTGGATTCCACAAAACTGCGAGTTCCCCACCATGAATTGGTAGGTTTGAATTAACACAGAACAAATTATGTTTGTGTGAGCTTTGTGCAAACTTGTGCGACCACATCTGAGTAACTTATGTGTTTTTGTTTTGTATGTAGGAGTTTACTTTGATGTGCAGGAGATCACTCCCTACGCAGTAGGTGTGTACAGATTTGATGCCAGTGACCAGCCGGTAAGTGAAGGACATTTTACTTACCACTGTGTGTCACGACAGAGTGACGCGTGTCTTCTTCTGGGTAGAGAGTTTACTAGATACATCACTAATATTACACATATTAGTATATGGCCTGACGCTTGAATAGATCAAGGTTTTAGCACACCTGATGTTGTTTCAAAACTTGGGCAGTTTCAGTCAGCCCATTTTGTGTGTTTTAAAAGAGCCATGAAAAACTCTCTCATCAATCTGATGACTGCACAAAGTAAATCAAATGTGATAAATGTACAATTTATATAAATACATTCGTTGGATCTTGAAAGGACTGAATATCCAATTTCTTGCTTACCGGGGGTACTCAAAATGTATATAATTACCTCTCAAGAAACTTGCTATGCCCGTGTGTCTGCTGAAGAAAACTGCAGGATACAGTCACAGTATTCAGTTGCATACTAAATGTCTTTAACAAGATTTAACAAGATTGCCACCTAGAGATTCAACTCTAGATGGCAGGTGGACTAGGAAGCCATTTGACTTATCGAGAGTCCAACCTATCCATCTAAGTATACCCCACCCTTAGGTGTATGTCAATTTTATTTTTAAATATATTAACACTACTAGCACCTACAGAATCAGATGGTAATCTGTTCTATTCATTTACTGTTCTTTGTGAAAATGAAAATTGTCTAATATCTAGTCTATACACTGTTTCTTTGCTAATGTAACTCCATGTCATTTCTGTCAATATTTTCTTACCCATTCAATATTTTAAACACCTCAATCTGATCGCCTCTCAATCTTCTGGTTTCTAATATAGTTAAACCACATTGTTTTAGACACATTTCATACCTAATATTTCTGAGTTTTTGTATCATTTTGGTTGCTCTCCTTTGTACTCTTTCTAACAAATCAATATCCTTCTTACGATATGGCCTCCATGCTTGTATACAACATTGAGAGATAATTATGTATAACATTTGTTGATGTTTTTGTTGGCAGGTGACCAGCTTCAAGAGTGAGACAGAAGTGCGAGCCGTCATAGAGGGGCAGTTTGTGGCCAGGAGACTCTATGCAGAAAGACTCGGCTGTTCCATGGGTGAGAAGTCATGTGACCATCATGTGACATACAGTTACTGTAACAAAATGACATGAAACCGTGAATTTATTAGACAGTGTGTTTCTGTTTCTGTTATGTTGTAGTGCAAAACCCCTACTGGGGCATCACGCACTAGTATGGTTGCTCGGTTTCAGGATGGCTGGCTTCATGTTATCTGGAAGTGGAATAAGAGTAGCTATGGGATTAGGGTAGGGTGGGGAAAAGTACAAATCAATGATGGGGAGGGTGGGGGTATGGTAGGGATGGGGTGTGGAGGGGGACGGGGTGGTGGTGTATATTGCTTATTGGAGGAGCCTGAAGGGTGCAGTTGAATATTTTGTTGAAGTTCCAGCCACAAATGTTTTCCTTTATATAAAGTTGTCTAAGTGTGAACTGCATGCTGGGAAGGTACATAGCAGTTTGACACATATAATTATAAGTGTGACATCAATTTATGGATCAGTTACACACACATACATACGAGATGTCATGTTGCCATATTAATATATTGCTCCTTATGTTGACCCTGGTTGCAAGGCAATTTTTTTCTTCTTCGTTTTTTCTCGCTAGGTGGGGTCAGCTGCCCGAATTCTTGATTTCCAGAATGTTCTGTCCTATGCATTCTCCGTGGTTCCTGCATGTTCCTTCGGACGCAATCCATCCATCTCCCTCTTGGTCTCCCTCTTGGTCTTTTCCCCAGCACTAACATGTCAACAACTTTGTTGTTTTCTTCCAATCACTGCATGTGTCCACCAGCGTAGTCTCATTTCTCTGACTTTCTCTTGTATGCTATTCACTCCTAGCTCCTTTCTGATGTCCACACTCTTTACTTTGTCTCTCAGTGTTACACCTTTAATTATTCTTAACATCCTCGTCTCTGTTTTCTCAAGAATCTGTTCTTCCTTCTTTCCAACTGTCCAACATTCTGCTCCATACAGAAGTACTGGCCTAATGACAGTCATGTAGAGCTTGATCTTTAGCTCCTTGGCACTGGTAAGGCATATAATTATGAATGTGTCATCAATTTATGGATAATGATATCAGTTATGCACACATAGATAGCAACATGTGCATAACACCCTGAAACATCCTGCAGCACAACTAACTGTCAGGATTACTCTTATCCATGTGAGAAGTAGTGATGATCCCTCTTTTTTTGAAAGTGTAGTTTTTGAGTCATTTTCTTTCTCTTGTCAGGACCTCATTGTCGACTTCTGGCAACAGGGGGAGCCTCGTGCAACAAGTCAATTTTACAGGTACACTATAAATACATTAAAACAGAATTTCTTTTGTGTAACAATTTCACTGGTTTTCAGTTAACATTATATGTTTGGTTTAGGTAATTTGCAAATTTTTGATATAGACGGTATTACAGATAACGTTCACATGCCACCAACCTCTGGTTAACTGAATTGTTCCTAAGTATCATACTAATCTCAAAATATTATGATTTTATTAATTCAGTATAAAAAACAAGGTATTGTGTGTGTGTGTGCGTGCGTGTGTATGTGCGTGCGTGTGTACATATGAGTTCATTGTGTCCATTGGGGGACGCCAAACTTTCAGGGAGAATTACGGACTCATCTATTACACCTTCAGAGAAAAGTAACTCCATTACATGTGCTGGATAGATGAGGCATAAATCAGTTGTTCATAAAATGTCAAGGATTTATTTTTATTCTTTTGACGTCCATGGTTGGGGAAATTGACCATAACATGAAGTGCAAAATCCTCGCAAATGCATCAAACTTTAGTAAACCATCCACTGCGTTGTCACATCATTCAGAGGACAGGCGTGTTTGTCACATCATCCAGAGGACAGGCGTGTTTGTCACATCATCCAGAGGACAGGCGTGTTTGTCACATCATCCATAGGACAGGCGTATTTGTCACATCATCCATAGGACAGGCGTGTTTGTCACATCATCCATAGGACAGGCGTGTTTGTCACATCATCCATAGGACAGGCGTGTTTGTCACATCATCCATAGGACAGGCGTGTTTGTCACATCATCCATAGGACAGGCGTGTTTGTCACATCATCCATAGGACAGGCGTGTTTGTCACATCATCCATAGGACAGGCGTGTTTGTCACATCATCCATAGGACAGGCGTGTTTGTCACATCATCCATAGGACAGGCGTTTTGTCACATCATCCATAGGACAGGCGTGTTTGTCACATCATCCATAGGACAGGCGTGTTTGTCACATCATCCATAGGACAGGCGTGTTTGTCACATCATTCAGAGGACAGGTGTGGTTGTCACATCATTCAGAGAACAGGCATGTTTGTCACATCATCCAGAGGACAGGCGTGTTTGTCACATCATCCATAGGACAGGCGTGTTTGTCACATCATCCATAGGACAGGCGTGTTTGTCACATCATCCAGAGGACAGGCGTGTTTGTCACATCATCCATAGGACAGGCGTGTTTGTCACATCATCCATAGGACAGGCGTGTTTGCTAGTGTAAAGGTAATGAAACATAAATGTAAAGTATTTCTTCGACAAGGTTCATGATAGGTCTGTTTACACTGTATAGTGTTGTTGAAAGTTTGCTGTTTGCATGTGCCAGGTGCTGGCTGATGTGTTCCTAACACCCGTGTACATCCAGGACGTTGCCAACTCAGCCTGTCTTGGGTCTGCCTACCGAGCCAAGCATGGTAGGTTGGGTGCAGTTATCAAGCCATCAGTCAGTCAATGGTGTATTCCCAAACAAACAAATGTATGTAAAAACACCCGCAGTGGCGTTAATTGATGCAAACCAGAGCAGTATTTTTACCCCAGAAGAGCCATACACTACAATTATTTTACTTTTGCTGTTTTCCCACAATATGTGACATGGTTTTGAACTGTTATGAATAACAGGTTTGTATTCTTTAAATTCATACAAAGTCTAAGGCTGGATTACTGGCAGGGATGTGTGGGCATTGCTGGCGTAGCGTCATCATTAGCATACCTGTAGAGGACATGAGTACCCGACCCACCTCACTTGGCCCCCATCCAGAGGGTGATGTTTATAAATAAGTATTACTTTAGTTTCCCTCTTTCAACATGTACTACTTTACATGTAGGGTGGCTTGGCGGGGCGGAGGTGTCATTCCAAGACGTGGTCAAGGACGCGGCGGACGTTGCATGTGTTGCCCAACCCAACCCAAAGACGTCCCAGGTGAGACATCCACCCCACCCACCCACCCACCAACCCACCCACTCACCAACCCACCCACTCACCAACCCACCCACTCACCAAACCACCAACCCACCTCACCACCAACCCACCCACCAACCCACTCACCAACCCACCCACCAACCCACCCACCAACCCACCCACTCACCAACCCACCCACTCACCAACCCACCCACCACCAACCCACCCAAACCCCCCCACTCACCAACCCACCCACTCACCAACCCACCCACTCACCAACCCACCCACTCACCAACCCACCCACTCACCAACCACCACTCACCAACCCACCAACCCACCCACTCACCAACCCCCCACCTAGCAGGCATTCACTAGCAGGAGACATGTTTGGAGGCTTATCTTGATAGGGAAGTTGAGATGATGATGTTTAATTGAGCAATTATGCAGGGATTGCAGTCTAAGGTGTATAAGAACTTACCTTTTGGTGTCACTGGTAAGTAGTTCCAAACATATGTACCCAGGCAGGTAAATGAGTCATGTGGGTGTGGCAGGTTTATTCTCCCGCACATGTGGAATACTAACTGTACTGTGTGTTGAGACGTACAGAGTAAATGCCTAAAACTAACTGCTAGCCTGTTTCTGTTTCAGATTTACGATACCTTGGTGGCAAGATACGCCACTTTGGAAAAGAAGATTATAAACAACTCGTAACTGTTTAAAGTATACCTGGTGCTGCAATATTTTACATTTGTTATCTGAAATTAAGATATGACCTCACGGTCACGATTAAGCCATGTACTTCACAACATGTTTATTTTACCATGCACCATGTGTTTCAGTGATCTTTCAGGCGGTTGTGTTAATGCCTGTATTGTGTAACTAATGCCTAATGGGTTAATAAGGTTATTGAAGGCAATTTGTTTAGTGAATTGACCTGAATAGAAAGGTGATCATAACAGCAAATACAACATTTTACATTGTGTGCTGGTGAATTTAGCACTGAAGCAACAGTAAGAAGAGGTTGGCATGTGTTCAAAATGTGCAGTCTTACTATTGGTGTTCATCACATTACTTTGATATAATGCTGAAAAAATATTTTATGTAAGCTATATTATTAATATTGTATAAGGAAATATTGATTAACTTGCACACACAGGGACCAATGATTGTACGGGTTGCTTATTCTGTGGTAACCAACATTATTTTACTGTCTTCAAAAGACATTTCATGTATGATAGTGTATTTGCTTGTACAGTTTCTGAGTGTGGTGGTGTAGTAGTTCGCACATCCGCCTCGCATGCCAGCGCCATGAGGTAGACACTCGCACTGAACTGGCATGTTGTATGTGCATAAAACCAGACTCAAAGTTGTCGATTGTATTCCTTTTGATTCTGAAGTCATGATGTTGTCCGTTGTGTCTCACTTAGGTACATAAAAGATCCATAGAGGGTGACAAGCATCATGGTAGTTACAACCCACTGTGTCTGTACAGAAAGGTAGTCTAGATGTGTGATATTCTCAAAAAGTCTGACTGGTTGAATGAGATATCACAAGAAATGGACATTTACAGACTAGTCAATTAATAGAATATTGCTGACACCATAACATTTTTTTTAAATAAAATATTATTTTATGCCATGTAAAATGTGACTTAGAAACGGTGTTGGATTCTCAGCAACTTGATTGGACTTACGCTGTACAACTATACCACTTGTATGAAAAATAAAAGTTGTAACTTTTTGTTCAGATCTATTGAACTGATCCACATACAGTATGTCGTTTAAAGCACGGACTTATATGCATATAAGTCCATGGTTTAAAGGTTGCCTGTTTAGTACACCTAGCACTTATCAGGTGGTGCTGCACTACGGCTAGTGCAATCAAATTGAAATTGTTTAATTAAGTTACAGACTCAAAAGTGTTGCTATACAGAGCCGGGATAGTGGCAAAAGGAGGGTAAATGGGGCCATATTGACATTAGGGACCACTTGCCACTAAATAGTGACTAGTGGAGCAAAATGGGGCTTATGGCACTGACTAAAGGGCACTGGTAGCACAAAGGGTGGCTAGTGGCATTTAGAGGGGGTAATATTGGTATCGAACAGCCAGGGTTGGTAGCATCAAAGGGGATGGTGCTACTACTTATATTATCTTATTAATTGTTCTGTTCCGCTTTAATCTTAAATCTGATAAGATAAAATAGACTAAGTCTTGATGTTTTTCTTATATTTTTTAAGAACAATATGCCGTAGTGTTATATTTGCAAGCAGCCATATGGACCTGGTGGACACCTTTTTAAATCTAGTTTGGCAGATGATTTTTACTTCCATTAGTATATGCCTTGGCACATACCTCCACCCTATTATATATATTATCCTTTTTTTTTACGTAATGACAAATTACCTGCATGGCTTAATTTGTTTTGCCATTTTTTGGGTGTGGTTTTTACGAGGGGTTTGCTAACAAAATTATCATAATTGACACAGTCACGTATAGACGATAGCCATAATCTTTTAGTCATGTTAAACTGTCGATTATGTAGAACTTCAAATAAAATAAAAGCCTAGTAAAGACAATTCAACGATTACTGCAACAGCAACATGGGAAATTGCACGTGTTGTTGATTTGACATTATGCAAATACGCAGTTGCTGGCGGGTCGCAAAGTGCTTGGTCACGTGACGATTTATTTGGCATGTAGGGGGTCTGGGCATGCGCAATCGGGATGTATCCATGCCGCGAATACAATGTTTGACAGTTCGACTTCAAAGAGTTGCGTTTCCTGCCGTTTTGCGCACATATTTAGCAAATCTTTCACGGAAAAGGGATATACAGGGTAATTATGTTCACTTGGCAGTACATGTGATAAAATAATTGCTTGAAGGGAAGCGAAACGTAGCTTTTGAATGAAAATGCCCTTTCCATCCTTGGCAAGTGACAGTGTGCGAGGCCGAGGTTCGAGTGTGCGTTCGCTCGCCTGGCTCTTCACACTCGTTCAAAGGGTCTGGTACGTTCGATGGTTCGACTAGTATAATATTATAGTTCTGAGGCCTGTATAGTTTCACACAATAAATCACAACACTTGATTTAAGCGTTTGACGTATTACATGCAAGTGGTATTACAACGTGTCCTTAACGTATGCCGTGCTTATAAATTATGTACTTTTCATGTCATAACGGGGCCTGCCGTGTAACCCTAGCTGTCCGCTGTGTAAATCCTAAAATAATTATCTAAATTGTAAATGACTAATGCAAGGCTTTGTTACATTTGAATCATGATTTATGTGTGATCCTTTGCATCCCTACTTCCCTAGCATAGTTTGGTAAACATCACTTGAAACTGAGTAGAATTGATCTATATATGTGGGAGTAGCTTGCCTGACAATGTTTTACAATATGTTCTGGTCACCGACAGGCTTTCTTTCCTTTCAGATGGGAAACGAGACAGGGGCTGGAGACCGGAAAGGACACTGCAACGATAGAAAGAAAGAATGCAGTCCCAATGGAAAAGTATTGCCCAGCCACCTGGTGGATACAAAGCACAACGGTGAACTATAAATCATTGAAAAATCATTAGAAAAATAATTGTGGAGTGTATATAATTTATCTAAAAAAAATTCCTTCTAGAATTGTGTAGCTTTTTGGGACGATTTTCATCATATCCTGATTTGCTATGGATTTACTTCAAATGAAAAAGTACACATCTCTCACATACAACACATAATGTTCATTGACAAACTTATAGCCCCTGCTAAACCACAAATACCATTGATACTGAGCTGACAAGATGCAGTTGGATATTGTTTGATGAAAGGCAATTTTTTTACATTGTAAAAAAATTGTTTACAATAAATTTTAAAAACTAACAAAGATAAAACAATTCATATCTAGAATACACATTTCATTGTAATTATCTTCTCCAATTGGTAAATCGAACGTCGGTCATGCAAAGACGCAATTAAATAACTTGACATAAGTGGCTGGAAGGGATATACTGGTACCTTATCAATATTGATGAGTTAACATGATGTGTTTTGTGTTTGTTTATGTGTATTCATGTCTTTACTTTCTTACCTTTTGTTCAGGAGACGTCTTGGAGAAAAGCACACATTCAAAACCACTTGTGTCTGCAGCCAGTGATGCCGCAGACATCTTGGAATGTCTGCGACAACAACTAGCAAATGGGAACGCATCTTACATTTCTAAAATCCCAAGTGAAATGATAGCATATCCCGTCGACAAGTTAAACAGTTGCTGTGGTCATAAATCAGCCACAGAAGATGCTGCAGAGAAAAGTAGCGTGTCAAATGTCTCTTTTGGGATAGATGCTACAAAGGACCCATGTGAGGATATGTTGAACGATAAATGGAAGTCACAGCAAGTGCAAGCAGAGTCACAATCTCTCGTGTCTCAATCAGAGGTCACAGTCAAAGGTCAGAGGTCAGTGACGAGCAGCTATTGTGGTCTGATGACAGGACTCACTGGAGAGGTACATGTTGCGTCCATTGGTCATCTGGACAGTTCTAGTGGACATGCAGTGGTGGACAGTCATCAGAGACTGCCTGTTTCAACGGCACTGGATCAGTCATGTGATCACTCAAACACTGGGGACGTGACAAATATTAACACACCCAGACCCGGGGGTGGAAATTTGCTGGGCACAAAAAACTTTCATTGTGGTGGTCAAACAGTTGCCATTGCAACAAGTGGCCATTCTGTTGCCATGGCGACAGACTGCATGCAGTTAAACCAACTGCCTCTTTTAGCATCGTATGACAGTGCTATCGTGGTGCGTCGCAACGTCGTAGACAAATATGCAGCATCTGACATCGGTTTGCTGCAGTCAAATGTGGTGACACAGCATGTCGATGGCATGGTCTTAGTGCCAGGATCTGCCCTGGTGGCAAGTTATGGCCTTACGGTTCCCGTGTCACATGTGTTGAATACAGCCGCCCTGTCAGATGTGATTCTAGACAACCAGTTACTTGCACAGACGGACACCAAGGACCGCACCAGTCCAGTGCATAGTCAGGTAAACTACCTACTACGTTCACAGGTAGGATCATAAATGCCCAACCTCCAGACCAGGTAACTTGGTAGCATTCCTCAGCAGCTACAGTTCATTGTGTTCCTGATAAGGACAGACATCAAGCTATCTATTATCTAGTTGTTACTTTGATAGAGGGCTCTACGTAATAAATACACAGAAGGTGTCTCACAAAGCATTTTTACTGGATTGTTTTCAGGTTGTTGACGTTTTGCAATGTCACACCATCATCAAACTGTGGGTGATAGATACAGACCCTAGCTCGTTTGTGTAGCTCAGTGCAGTCATTAGGGCACCTTAAAACATTTTACTGTTTACCCCTCACCCCTGGCAGATTTTTTTATTCCAATGCCAGCTGCAACTAATCACGTGAACAGGCAATCAAATTCCGTGCCTGATATATATGACTAAGTAGACACTGTATTGAGATGTCCAACAACTTGGCATAAGTGACTAAGTAGACACTGTATTGAGATGTCCAACAACTTGGCATAAAAGTAGTATCATTCACAAAGAAGGTAACTTGATGTGGGTTACAATTGTTATGAACAGGATGCCAGCTGAATAGTATATTTGGGTAGTTGTAATCATCAAACACCCTTCTGTGTACTAACCTTTGTAGATGATCATGCTGCAAAGACACACTATGCAGTGTAACAGTAACACGCTGCAAACAATTGTGAAAACATTGCACTGTATATAATTGACATTCACCTCAACTTTACAACATTTTCTGGCTGTTTTCTGTCTTTCCAGCTGCCGTCTGTGAACTCCCGACTGCTGGCCGAGCCACGTCAGTGTCGTTGGACTCAGTGTCACCAAACATTTGACAGTATAGACGCACTTGTGAACCACGTCAATGACACGCACGTGAAGATGGAGAGAGACGTGGAGTATAGGTGTCGGTGGGAGAACTGTCTTCGCAATGGCAAGGGCTTCAACGCCAGGTGAGGGACTGGCTGACAGAGGCGGGGGGGCAAGGGGAGAGATCAAAATTCAAAGCACCAGGGGACCAATCTTTAAAAAAAATGTGTTGTTAAATTTAATTATTTGTTTTCAAAACGCAAATATCCAGTGCCATATTATAAAGAACACTATTTCCATGACACACCGGCGACAATGTCCCGCTGACGCGTCATAGTGTTGACAGTGTTCATGTATTCAAGGTCACGGTTAATGATCAAAATTGGTTTTAAAGAGCAAAATCGAGTTTAAGAGTTCATAACAACGTTGGTGAAATGGTCCCCAGGTTTTGTAGTTATAATCACAAAAATGTAGAACAATTATTTTATTGATGCAGCTTATCTATGTGAAACATAAGCGCCTTTTACAGTGAGAATAAATTATGTCATGCCGGGAGAAAAACCACTGTCAAGACTGTTTATTTCAGATTAGTTATGCTACTGAAATGCATTGTTCTTGAATTGGGATTTCCGGAGTGAAGTTATCCCTGCACAAGGATTAGATACAGGGGGAAGGTTCCAGATGACTAAGGTGATAGGTAGCCATGTGTCTTGCACTCAACCAGTCGCTCAACTTAAAGCCACTTTCAGGCAACAAAACTGAATTAGAACCGGCATGTAAATGACCACAAAGTGGCTTCGGAGACGTAACTTTATGCAGAAACCCATCCACCCATCATTTGGATGGGTAAAACCCCGTTGTGGACAGGTAGAAATATTGGTGGTCGAGGAAAAATGAAGGAGCAAAAGAGGTTTTCAAAAATCATAGACATTGTCAGTTATGCCCTGAAAATGGGTGTCACGTGAGTGTTTGTAGTTTGTTTTAGGTCATAATGCACATCTCAACTGGCTTGTATGTGTGTGTGTTAACATCTATGTGTGCACCAAAAAAAGTGACTACTAAAAAAATTCATGCAAAAGGCCCCGTTTAGAGCAAAGACCAGAATCTACCTGCTGTTCATTAGGAGTGAAGACTGGTTTGTCCTGTTGTCATCTGAAGTGGTGTTGTCAGGTACAAGATGTTGATCCACGTGAGAACTCACACAAATGAGAAGCCACACAGGTGTGTGATGTGCGGGAAGAGTTTCTCACGCCTTGAGAATCTCAAAATACACAACAGATCACACACAGGTAAGATATAATACCTAAAGTGTCTGAGTAAAAACGGGGCCCCGAATAATTGGTAAAAAAAACATTATACAGTACAATGCCCTTGATTCACAGCACAGATCTGGTATCCGGACCTACCTGGTACCTCAATTTTGTCATTAGAATAATGTTTTGCTTTTGTCCAAATTTGTACATTGTTAGTTTCATCCTTCCTAATCCCATGCATCTATATGTGACGAGAATATTGTAATTATTGTACTTCAATTTAGAAGCCTTTGTGTTACCACTGTGAACGATATATCAATATATGTCGATGCAAACCAGATCGCTCTATGGGCTATAAAAGTGCAATATTTTCATAACACAAATATATCTGGGATTAAGTTAAATGTTGGAACTAAAGCACAGACATATATAGTGTAGGCGAAAATGTCGTGATAATGACTTCACTGGTCAGTGCCAGGAAGATTACACACAAGTTTGATTTTAGATAACTGGAAGTTGAAACCTGTGCTTCTGACTATTTCGAACCTTAGAGGCTTCATGGTCTGTCAGGTAGTTACATCTCCCTGGGGTCAAGGTTCACTTGCCTCATTTTCATTTTCTTCCGTAAACTATTGACCTATGGTCTGTGGATGTACCATTTGGCTGTGTATTTAAAGGGAGGCGATCAGTTCCTCTACCTCTCCTGTCATGAAAGTTGTGTAGTTGAATCACAATGATGACCCCACACCAAATATGGGCAGTGACATACGACTGGGTGATGCCTAATGCCCTTCGTTTCTTCCTCCATATGTGTGAGGCGGTATTTATAAATATTGTTTTGTGTGCAGGTGAGAAACCATACATCTGTCCATTTGATGGCTGCAACAAGGCATACTCAAACTCGAGTGATCGCTTCAAGCATGTTCGCACCCACCAAATGGACAAGCCGTACTACTGCAAGATGCCAGGATGTACAAAGCGCTACACCGATCCAAGCTCCTTACGTAAACACATGAAAATCCACGGTCACAACGTACAGCAAACGATCCCGCACAAGAACAGTGGTGCGACGAATGCGACGGCGCAGTCGAAACTACAGTTACCAGATTCGTCCACTGACACGAGCGACTTGTTGACAGTTTCCCCGAATGCGGCGCTAAGTCACTCCTTGCCGACGCAAGTGATGTCGCTGAGTGGTAACATGGTGCATGTGTCAACCCTAGCATCAAATCCACTCCTGTCATCGACAATGTTGACTTGTGTGCCGCAGTCACACACGACATCAACGCAGACCGATAACCCAGTTGTTGCCATGGCGAGGATCCTTGAACTGCCATCGAAGGAGCTCTCAGAGGAGGAGGAAGAAAAGACACAAGACCATCCTCTGGATCTGTCGACGAGTCCACTGTCGTCCCACGGTGCAGATGACAGCAGCAATGACAGTTGTCATGGTGCCACAATGGTGCTGCCATCTAGGTGGCAACTCATGAGTACAGAGTAACACTTCACCAATCTCGACACTGTCAGAGATGTACATTTGATAATAATTTTTATATAATATTATTATGTTATAATTTTTATTGTGTTGTAAATCGGTAGAGTCCATTTAAGAGGATTCAGGTATCTTACATGGGCAGTCAACACCAAATAAGACAAATAAGCTACTCATGTGTTCATAATATTATGTTGATCATTTGCAGATATATAAAAAGAATATATTTTAATTAACTTCAAGGCTGACATCAGTAATTTTATTTGTGAAAAATTCCACAGAAATTGGTAATATTAAGGGTTTCTGTTTTTACAGATTATTCAATACTAAATACAGTGTGACCATTAACAGTTTAAAGATTAAAAATTGTTTACAAACAGTTGTAATGTTAAAAGAATATTGGACCTACAAATTGATCTTGTTCATCCATATAATTCATCTTTAGATGTCACTACAATATTGTCACCTTGAAACTAACTCTTTCTTGCATGGTATGGTGTAGCGTGGCTGCTTTCCTGTAGTGTTTATCATGTCATTTTGGGATATGTTAAACATGTGATAATTGTTATTATTGGCATGTTGACTACTTTGATTCGTCTAACACCTTAATGTAAAGAAATGTGGCTTTGTCAATTTTTTTGTTAAAAAATCACGTACGATTTCTGGGCGTAGATGTGGGACTGTAGCTTTAATTGTCCGTTATTACCTCTTTACTCAGGTCAGATTGGAACCAGTGCGGGACTTGGTACAGTGGAAACCAATGGCAGATTTCACCGGGTATTATGTCATTCATAATAGTTCTTACCAATGCTTTCTGCAATAGGGACTTAACATAAAAACGTCTTGCCCATTTAGAACTCGGCATTAAAATCTTTTTTGTTAAAACCATTTACACTTTTTTGTTGAACTTTTGTTCTTCACTCCTGACAGAAGGAGTGTCAACTGTAGAAATGTATGCTTGTTGTTCCCATTATTACAATGTGGTCACTTAAAACAAATATAGATTTTTCGCTCCAACAAATTTGCAATAGAGTTTGCATCCTGCTCCTGAAAATCAACAATTTGGTATATCTGTGTACAATTTGTGTCATATATATATATATATATATATATATATATATATGTTAGGTATAAAATTATTCATAATTATAAGTTACATATGGAATAGTTTGATATTAAAGCCTGGTGGCTTCATAAACGTGTACAGTTAGTGATTGGAAATATGGCTAAGTGTTCTGCCAGGCAAATCTACCAATTGTGTCATATTTATTGTGTTATTTATTAAATGTACATATTTTTACGTATTTCACAATAATTTTTGTGTAAATTATTTTACACAGCTACCATATACTGGTAGAATAAACTGAATGTTTACATTGGTTGTTTGTTTCATATTTACCGGTAGTTTTCACTAAAAACAACACGAAGAAACCATTTTTGAACTAAAACAGTAAGAACCTTGAAATTGGTCTACATCAATGGAGCATTACAAAACGTACAGTATTATTGGTGAAATGACTTGGTTTTCCCATTTCCACCGTAACCACTTTTCTATGAACATTCCCGAAGGGGTGGCCCACACAAAATCATTATGATATCAGCTGTCCCTGGCTCCTCCTAGACAGGTGCTTCACTCATTCCTTCATTTCCCTCCTCAGACTACTGTCGTCTCAACTACCAATTGGCGATTTCAGAAAACACGATGTATTAATTTTAGAGTTATGAACATGTGTATTTGAAATCAGGACTAAGCCCATTCCTGTTTAGTGTGGTACTAGATGTCATCAGCGAAGAGTTCAGATGCGGGCTGCCATGTGAACTGCTGATTGCTGATGATTTGGCAGTAGTAATAGATACAGAGGAGGAGATGGCTTGGTTGGCAGATTGGGACGGAGAGCAAGGGACTAAAAGTCAACACCGGGAAAACGGAAGTGATGGTCAGCAGCAGGAGAGGAACAAAAGCAAACATCAAAGACAGTCAAGGCCCGAGCCTCAGACAGGTGAAAAATTCAAATATTTAGGTGTCACCATCAGTGAAGAAGGGGATCAGAGGAAGCAGTAAGAGTCAGTGCAGCGTGGGGCAAGTGGAGAGACCTATCCGGAGTCATCAGTGACAAGAAAATGCCAAGGAAACTAAAGATCAAGCTCTACATGATTGTCATTAGAACAGTACTTTTGTATGGAGCAGAATGTTGGACAGTTAGAAAGAAGGAGGAACAGATTCTCGAGAAAACAGAGATGAGGATGTTGAGAAGGTGTAACACTGAGAGACAAAGTAAAGAATGTGGACATCAGGAATGAGCTGGGAGTGAATAGCATAAATGAGAAAGAGAGATGAGACTACGCTTGTATATGGACATATGCAGAGAATGCAACGACGTGAGAGCAGTTGTTGACATGAGCTAAGTGATGGGGAAAAGAGCAAGAGGCAGACCAAGAGGAAGATGGATGGATGGCATCCCAAGGGACATGCAAGAATAGCGGATCACCCCGGATGATGGCCAGGACAGAACATCCTGGATGTCAAGAATTCGGACCGCTGATCCCCACCTAGTGGGGAAAAGCGAGGAAAAAGAAGATTTGAGATACACCTATCAATAACTTTGTCGTATTTGGAGGAAATACCAAAACAAATACTATAGCAAAAATGCAAGCAAATATAGAAGCCTATATTTGTGTGACTTGTCCGCAAACCGGTTTATTCTTGGCGGGAAAATTGGCGGATGTAGAGGTTTGAAATTGGTGGTGTATAAAATTTGAAAAACAAGCGGAAATATTGATTGATAAGTATTATTCTTGTGTTAAGGTTATTCATAAAGTTGTACTGGACATATATTGAGTAGTAGTTTTGGTTAAAGTTTGTTAGTTAACAGTATTTTTGAACAAATTAGTATAGTGGGTGATAATAGGGTAATCTAGGCTTCGACAAGTTGTAAACAAGATTGAGCAAATCTCTTTATTTGATATAGTATATAAGAGATAAAGCAATAAGAGTAACAACTACATATGTAAGATAATACTGTGAATATGTATCATTGTTATTAAAAATAAACAAGCGTTTTAGTAGGAAACCCTTGTTTGTTTATATAGGTAGTGTCCAACGTTTCCGCTAGGGAACGGTACCGGGCCAGTACAAACTAAACTTATTGTTCATGGTAGCATAGGTAGTAAGTTGTTTATAACATAAAGTGTGCTGCAGTTGCTGTACACAATAAACAAACAGACTTTCTAAAGACTAAGTTGGTTTAAACTAAGAGTTGATTTTGACAAATCGCAATATGGCACCTGGCAAGCGGCAAGTGAAGGCAAGGAGGCACTTGGTGTGTAACCACTGCCACAGCTTGGTGGATTTTGCCGTATCGGGGTACGGAAAAACTTGGTCAGAGACAACGGAGGAAGGGTTTACGTTCCAATGTTCAAGGTGTTGGAAAGTGGACTGTCTGACAGCAGAGTTAGCTAGGCTAACGGATATTGTGAAGGGGATGGAGAGTGGAGGGAGGGTGATTGCAAGGACAACAGATGGAGAAAGAACAACAGGAAACATGACATGCAGGAAGGTGACAGGGGAGAAAGTGACAGTAGAGAAGGAGGGAGGGACAAGGAGACAGGAGATGAGAGAAGTAGATGCGATAGGAGGAAAAACGAATGAAAGAAAGGAAGTGAGAGGTGATGTGACCAAACGGAAGTCAATAACAAGGACGATGACAGGAAGAAAAGAGACCGGAAAGAAAGGAACAACAGAGAAAGCGACAGGGGGAAAGTCAGCAACCAGGGAGATGCAAAACGGAGGAGCTACTCTGAAGCAGTGATCGAGGGGGCATTGAGAACAGAAAGGGTATTTATGGGAGACTCCATTTTGCGAAAGACAGACAGGACATTAAGCAAAGGAGAAGACGTTGTTGTTTGTCTTCCGGGGGCTAGGATAGAACATGTGACTGAACGGGTAGAGAACGTAGTGGGGCATGGCCAAGGGGGGACTATATTAGTACATGTAGGGACGAACAATGCAGACAGGGATGGAACAACCAGGATAGTAAAGAGATACAGAGAGTTGGTAGAGACACTGAAGAAGACGAGAGTTGAACAGATCATACTTTCAGGAATCTTGCCAGTGAAGAGGGGAAGGGGAACAACAGTTAGAAACTGCAAGAGGATGGCAATTAACGCACTATTAGAGCAGATGTGTGAAGAAGAAGGAGTTTGGATTTGTAGATTTGTGGGGATATTTTGTTGGGAAAGAATACATGTATATAATAATAATAATAATAATAACTTCTTATGCGCCAATATCCTCGAAGATCAAGCTCAGTGGCGCGACAAAACCAAGGGGTTAAGCAATTGCGTAAACGTAGAACAGTGCGTGAGTCGTTGATGAATGGACGAAGGTTCTAGGAAGCTAAGGAGGATAGGCAGCATTAAAGAGATATGTTTTTAGACATCGGCGGAAGGATACTATATTACCTTCCGACTTGACACTGACAGGAAGCGAATTCCACAGAGTCGGTGCAGCAACCGAGAAAGCTCGGGTCCCAGCTTTCGTCTTAACCCGAGGGATGTAAAGTGGGTTACTACTGGTTGAGCGTAGCTCTCTGGAATTCCTGGCTGGAGTTAGCATTGAGTTTAGATATGTTGGTTGTTTAGATGCGAGTGCTTGATAGGATATTGTGCAAATCTTGAAAATAATGCGATAATGCACAGGGAGCCAGTGCAATGATTTTAGAAGCGGCACCGAGCTAGAAAAACGAGGAGAACGCGTAACTACCCTTGCCAAGCAGTTCTGGACACGTTGAAGTCTTGCAATATCCTTGTTCGCTGTATTGTAAAGGAGGGAATTGCAGTAGTCAAGTCTGCTGCTTACTAGAGCTGTCGCGATGGTTTTAGCAACAGAAAGTGATAAAAATCTGCGAATACGACGAAGATCACGGATATGGTAGAAACAGCAACGGCATGTTTTTGATATGTGCTGTTTGAAATTGAATATGAGAGATGGCCTCCATTGAATATGAGAGATGGCCTCCATCTAAGCGGAAAGGGCGCAGCAGTGTTCTCCGAGAACCTTCTTCGATCGATGGACAATGGAACAGGTTGCAACTTTTTTAAACTAGTTTCGCAGGGTGGATACACAGAGAAGCCAAATACTAGAGGCATAGATAAAGATAGCAAAAAGACATCAGCAAAGAACAGCCTGGAAAGCCCTACGGAATTTGGTTATAAATGTGTTTGTTTAAATGCAAGGAGCATAGTAAACAAAAAGAAATGAACTAAACATTATGGTAGAAGATATTGACCCTCACATAATAGGTATAACTGAATCTTGGGCCACACCCGATATATCAGATGCCGAATTAGGAATGACAGGGTATGTAATGTTTAGGAAAGATAGATTAGGAAGAAGGGGAGGCGGAGTTATTTTATATATTAAAGAATCCATCCAAGCTTATGAAATAAAATTAGAAAAAGAAGCAGAATGTGAAGAAGCTGTCTGGTGTAACATAGTTACAGGAAAGTCAACATTAACTGTTGGGTTAGTGTATCGGAGTCCAAACATAAGCATTGAAGAGAATGAAAAAATACATAACGCTATCAAAGAAGTGAGTAAACGGGACTGTATTATTATGGGGGATTTTAACCATGGGCATATACAGTGGACATCTCTACAGAGTACCGGGAGAGAGGATCAAGAGTTTTTAAATTTAGTACAAGATAGTTTCCTTTCTCAACCTGTGTTAGAAGCAACCAATTGCGAGAACGTGTTAGACATAGTATTGAGCTCACAGAAGGAATTTGTTGATAATGTCAAGATATGTGAGCCACTGGGGTGTAGTGATCACAACCAGATACATTTTATCATCAAAGTAAAGGGAGAACGGAATAGAAAAATAAGGTACAGGAAACATTTTCACAAAGGAAGATATAAGGACATGAGGGAATATTTAGCAAAGATAGACTGGAATAACACACTGAAGAATAAGACAGCAACAGAATGCTGGAATATTTTAAAGAGTGAAATTGACTGCGTCGTTGACAAATTTGTCCCCTTGAAAAAACAGGGGAAACGGTCAAAGAAGAAACACTTATCGAAGGAAGCCATTAAAAAAATCAACTACAAGCAAATGATGTGGAAGACATAAAGACATACCGGAAGTGTAGAAGACTATAGCATTTATAAAGAAGCACTTAATCAAGCTACAGCTGAAATTAGAAATTCAAAGAGAAGCTACGAACAATAAATAGCTTTTAATATAAAACATGACAGCAAGAATTGTTATGCGTATGTTCGAAGTAAACAGAAAGTTCAGGATAAGGTCGGTCCTCTAGAAGGTAGTGATGGAAACATAATAACAGAGGGATTCTTAATGGCAGAAAACCTAAATTAGTACTTTAGTTCGGTGTTTACCAGGGAAGATATTAGTATATTACCAGTACTTGAGACTAAGTTCGAAGGGAGAGAGTTTGACTATTTAGGACAACTAATTGTAACCCCAACAATGGTAGCTATGAAAATAAGAGACATGAAGGATAATAAATCACCTGGAGTGGATGGGATTCCTCCCAAATTACTACTGGAAATTGTAGAACAAATCAGCATACCGCTTGCAACAGTGTTCAATTTGTCATTAGAGGAGGGAATAGTTCCGTTAGAATGGAAAGAAGCAAACATTATACCATTATTTAAAAAAGGTTCTAGAAACAAGTCAGAGAACTATAGACCAGTGAGTTTAACATCGGTGATTTGCAAACTATTAGAAAGACTATAATTAAAGATCACCTGGTTGATTTTCTTGTTAAAAATAAATTGATAAACCCATCTCAACATGGGTTTTTAAAAGCGAGGTCATGCTTAACAAATATGTTATGTTTTTTGGAAGATGTCACAAAGTGGGTAGATGAGGGATCACCAGTAGATATAATCTATTTGGATTTAAAAAAAAGCCTTTGACAAAGTGCCACACCAAAAACTATTACTTAAACTAAAGGCCCATGGCATAGGAAATGGTATGATCAACTGGATAGAAAAATGGCTTATTGATAGAGGACAAAGAGTAGTAGTTGGTGGGGAGGTTTCAAACTGGAAATCGGTTTTGAGTGGAGTACCGCAGGGATCAGTACTGGGACCTATTTTATTCTTAATATATATCAATGATTTGGATGATGACATAACAAGCAAGGTGTTGAAGTTTGCGGACGACACGAAAGTGTTTAGGAAAATTAAAAGTGATGCAGATAGACAGCATTTACAAGATGATCTTAATAAGTTGATAGAATGGTCTGAGAAGTGGCAAATGCTGTTTAATTTTGGAAAGTGTAAGTGCCTCCACACAGGACATGGGAATGAAGATGCACAATATACAATGGGTGGTACTGTACTAAATACTACCTTAAAGGAAAAGGACTTAGGGTTAACTATTAGTGCTGGCATGAAGGTATCAGAGCAGTGTGGAATTGCAGCAGCGAAGGGAAACTAAATTGTTGGATTAATTAGGCGAAATATAGTGTACAAAGAAAAAGAACTAATAATACCGCTGTATAAAACAATAGTTAGGCCTCATTTAGAATATTGTATACAAGCATGGAGGCCATATCGCAAGAAGGATATTGATATGCTAGAAAGAGTACAAAGATACCAAAACCCAGGAATATTAGTTATGAAATGCGTCTAAAAGAATGTGGTTTAACAACATTAGAAACCAGAAGATTGAGAGATCAGACTGAGGTGTTTAAAATATTGAATGGGTATGAACATATTGACAGAAATATTTTTATCGGTTATTTTATCAGTGTAGACTAGATGTTAGACAATTTCATTTTCACAAAGAATAGTAAATGAATGAACAGATTATCAGCTGATTGTGTATGTGCTAGTAGTGTTAATATATTTTAAAATAAAATCGATATATAACTAAGAAGGGCGGGTACACTTAGATAGATAGATTGGACTCTCGGTAAGCCAAAGGGCTTCCTAGTCCACCTGCCATCTAGAGTTGAATCTCTAGGTGGCATTCTTGTTAAATCTTGTTAAAACATGTCACTGTTGTAGAAAATTCGACACCTTAGGTGTATTATTAACTGGTACGCGGCCAACAACTGGCGAGGAAAGGACAAACAAAATGACGGTATTTGAGTTTCAACGTTGGCGTTGCATATTCTAGACAATGGCAGAACTCTGCTCGGTCGGTCTGTCGGTCTGTCGGTCTGTCGGTCTGTCTGTCGGTCTGTCGGTCTGTCGGTCGGTCGGTCGGTCGGTCGGTCGGTCGGTCGGTCGGTCGGTCGGTCGGTCGGTCGGTCGGTCGGTCGGTCGGTCGGTCGGTCGGTCGGTCGGTCGGTCGGTCGGTCGGTCGGTCGGTCGGTCGGTCGGTCGGTCGGTCGGTCGGTCGGTCGGTCGGTCGGTCGGTCGGTCGGTCGGTCGGTCGGTCGGTCGGTCGGTCGGTAGCAGCATACAGGATGTCTTTATTGTACATATGTAACTATAACACAAATATATAGCTGGCTGGCTGGCTGGCTGTCTGTCTGTCTGGCTGTCTGACTGACTGCCTGACTGGCTGCCTGACTGACTGACTGACTGACTGACTGGCTGGCTGGCTGGCTGGCTGGCTGGCTGGTTGTCTGTCTGGCTGGCTGGCTGGCTGGCTGGCTGGCTGGCTGGCTGGCTGGCTGGCTGGCTGGCTGGCTGGCTGGCTGGCTGGCTGGCTGGCTGGCTGGCTGGCTGCCTGGCTGGCTGGCTGGCTGGCTGACGAAATGAACACGAACATATATTATTGATGGAATCTTTCCAAATACTGTGAACTATTTGGAACATTGATAAATATTGACTTAAATAACATTAATCTATAATAATACAGTACCTAGAGTCAACAGGAAACAGTTCCGTGATCTGTCTGTTTGCTTACGTAATCAGGTTAGGTTCACTGTGAAGTTGTTTGTGAAAATCAGCAAATCAATGTATTTTTTGGAAACGTTATGGCATGAGGAACTAGAAATCTAATATGTTTCAAATTTTCAAAAATTAAACATTTAAGGCGGCCATTTTGTCTACATATAGGTTTTATTGTTGATTTCTTTTACATTCGGACTTCCCTGATATTCACATTTTTAATATGTATTCGTCGTCAATATGTATGTCATGATATCTATATCTTAACACTAGTAATGATCGGATGCTGCAACCTTAATTTGAAAAAAGATATCAACTCAGCATATGAAACAGGTCATACACAGACATCGAAACAAATGGAGTTTGGCCGTTTTGTAATTCATGGATATAGTCAACTCCCTGTGAGTGCTTGTGGCGGCCATCTAAATCCTAATCTACCCACACCACAATACGTGAAGTGTCATGGCCGGGCCTACGTATTCGGTTGGCCATCTTTACACTTTTCTCTAAGCTGTTCATTATCAAATCCAGTTTATAATTTATTTAGAAAGTGAAATTATATTTAATTTGATTTTGTTTTTGTTTAGTCTGTGTTTACGTTTGATTTATTTATAAGTTCTACGCGCAGGCGTACACACGGTTTCACATATTGTGAATGTTTTGCTTTCATCAGATGGAGCAGACCGCGCCATCTTGTTGGTAGTTGGTGTCATTCTCGCTTGCATCTCAGTGGCCGGTGTCACGTACCACAGCAGTAGTATTCTTTGTCAGAAGGCGACGACGTATTGCGGCGTCCGATGCTATGAAAGATCAAGGTACTACAAAATTGTATCTTAGTACTTCACTGTCTTTGTCATTACGGTCAAATCAAAGTATGGGCTGTTGTACGGAAACAACCTAGTCGTTTATGTAACGAATAGTAATCACTAGCCAAACTGAGTGTCGGAGAAGATCACAAATACTTTTATAAATTTGAATTCAGCCCATTTGTAGCGAGACTATCAGCCTTACATTGCGACGACTTGTGAAATTGCGGAAATGTGAATGTCGCGAAGATAAAAAGTAACATATTTGAAATTGGCGCACCCAAAAACATAAAATGTGTTTAGCTCCATGTGATGTATGCCATCTATACACATGGAGAATATATGAAAAAAGTAACTTATTTAATATCGTCCAATCCGAAAACGCACCAAAACGTGTCAATAAAACTAAATGTGGGCAGTTACATTTAGGAATATTATACCTGTTTTTACTAGAATAACTTTGTTGACGGTATACCAATTAAGGAGGGGCGCAATCTTCATAGAAGTTTTTAGTTCAGTAGACACACGCCCCGGTGTTTCACCATAACAAACTTTATTCAACATTAATTCAAAATATATGAGCATGTTTTGTGATAGATAGATAGATAGATATAATTAGTTTATACTATTTATATCCGGGGAACATCTGGTAAAATTTACTCAACCATATAATTCTTCTAAAAACATCAGTCAGATAGCTTTTCTAATAAGCTACAGTTGAATGCAGAACAGTTGATGCACCGGCGACGTAAATGTGACCTCATAGTCTGGGCTGGGATTCAAGTAACTGCTGACTGCTAGTGTCACCCAGAAATTATTACAGTTGGTGTGATTGTTAGTATCAGTCAGTCTTTATAAGCTATCGATCTATCTATTTATCTATCTAGCTATCCATCCATCCGTCTTTCCACCCATCTATCATTATAATATATTGGATGACGTGTTATTGGTGTATGATCATAGTTGTGTAGGTATTGACCAACGACGACAACCGTTGTCCAGCGACTTGAATGCTTCTCTCAATGGTAACGAACAACGGTGGGAAAAGGCGAGTTCAAATGCTGCGTTTACTCAAGTCTTATCCCATATCTAGTTGTCGTTGGCCGAGATGGTAAGGTGGTTGGGCCTGCTTTGCTGTATGTCAGTAAAGTATGTGTGCGATAGGCTGTCAGGTCTTACCAATGCACCGTAATCAGCGAAGGTTTTTTCATCAATACGGATGGCTGCCCTTACATTAATTCTGGTAGCACATCACGGAAGCCTGGGCCTTAATTCGCCCTCTTTTGTGTTGCGTGTTATTGTCGCACACTTGGTCCTGTGATTGAATCCAGTGGGGTCTGTGTGTAGTGTGTTTGAGTATCCACCATGACGATTCTCCAATGATTACATTATTCGTCGTAAAGGATGTAGATTGTTTGAAGATCCACGATGCTGATTGTCTAATAGAACATGAAATAATCTCCATCATTTACGATCGATAATGTAATTAGTTTGAGATTTGAACTAACTTGGCACTCTGGTAGTCTTGATTTTGGGTACGAAAGTTGGTACATGATAATTGCAATGACCTCCAATGACCAGAGAGGAATGAGGATGGACACGTAATACTGTCCGGGGAAAACGTTCAAAGAACTCTTCGTTTCTCGTTCCTTCGTAAAGATTAGTTGTTAATAATTAACACGATATAAAGGTTGTCCTTTAAACACAGTTAATTGGTATGATGGGTATGTTATATTGGTGGTAGTAGTCATAATCGGAATTGTTGTTGTAACATAAATAGTTACCCAATACGCTGACAATATAAGATCATGTCATGTTTAAACGAGAATATTCCCAATCAATAAGTATCTGATTATTATTCCGACGTCACCATTTGCTGTATGTTGGCGATTGCTTAGAATAGCGTGTATTGAATTCAAGAACACAACCACATGTTGGGAGCTTTTGAGTTGACTGACGCATGCTATAATATACGGACGTTAGTTTGGTGAAACAAGTTTCTGGAAAAAATCATTCGAGACAAAGATCATTTAGATGCTTGGAACGTTGAACGAATGCCCTGACCTCAGAACAGACATAGCCAATTTGTTTAATAATACGAGCACATCCGTCCATCTAGTGGAACATCTCTGTTAGACCGGCGGTAACGTTGATACCGACACCTTCTCATTAGCACAAATGAACATTGAAATCTTACAAATGAAACTAGTCGGCATTCCTGTTGAGGTGAAGCGGCTTCCCATTAAGGAAACATATATCGAAATGTTACAATAAAAGACACCTATTGAAGAGACCATCTGAATATGGGGTCTAGGGTATAGTGTCAATACCGAAGCAAGGAAAACCGACAATTCCTTAAAACTACAAAACAACAAATCTAACGGAGGCCATATCGCAAGAAGGATATTGATATGCTAGAAAGAGTACAAAGGAGAGCAACCAAAAGATACAAAAACTCAGGAATATTAATATGAAATGCGTCTAAAAGAATGTGGTTTAACAACACTAGAAACCAGAAGATTGAGAGAGTCAGATTGAGGTGTTTAAAATATTGAATGGATATGAAAATATTGACAGAAATATTTTTTCACAGTCAAGAGGCTAGGACATGGAGTTACATTAGCAAAGAAGCAGTGTAGATTTCACAGTCAAGGAAGAGAGAAGAACTAGAGGACATGGAGTTACATTAGCAAAGAAGCAGTGTAGACTAGATATTAGAAAATTTTCATTTTCACAAAGAACAGTAAACGAATGGAACAGATTATCAGCTGATTGTGTAGGTGCTAGTAGTGTTAATATATTTAAAAATAAAATCGACATATACCTAAGAAGGGCGGGGTATACTTAGATAGATAGGTTGGACTCTCGATAAGCCAAATGGCTTCCTAGTCCACCTGCCATCTAGAGTTGAATCTCTAGGTGGCAATCTTGTTAAATCTTGTTAAATCTACTGCTAGCTCTACAGTTGATGCCTATTTAAAAGAACACGTCCTGAAATATCTTACGCCCAAATCAGAATGTGTTCACATCCATTCAGTCTACGTCGTAGCGGCATTTGTTTAGTCACACGGGCACATTTGGCTAATTAATATATAATATATGATAGTATATATTATGTGTTTGAATCTGCTTTCGTACTCATGAGAGATAGCATCATTCTGCCACAAATGCTAACATACAGCAATAACACTCGTTCGAGGACACCGACTTCGCAGTATCTAACCATCTAACGTACTAAACGAACAAAAGCAAGACAATGTTAATATTTAGTACGATGATAAATCATTACACAAAGAGGTAACTGTTCAACAGTTGCGTACATGTTCATGTCGTTGTCCTCATCAGATGTGCCGTCGTGTTTATTAATACTTCCTGTTGGAAGTCTATCTGAAAAGGTAATTCCACAGGCGGCTTCTTAAAATGCAATACATGGAAATATTATGGCCCAACAATATTTTGGAGGCATTCATGTACAAATATTGATATATGTATAAAGTTGACTTTTAGAAACATCGAAGATGGTAATGGTTGTCAGGAGGCTAGTATGAAGGCGGTTAGTAGCTCTCGGTTGTGTAAAATAGTTATTGTCACGTATAGTTAGATTACATTGTGTACGAGCAACGTGAAATTGTGAATATATTAGTAGCAAAGTATTTGCAACAAAGCACGCTGTATACGAGATAGCAACATTGCTTGCGACATCTACAGATCACTACAGTTCAATTTATCTTACATGTTGTAATAACCCAATAAAACGTTGGCATGTCTCCGTTGTTTGGATGTGTCACCGAAACGGCGTCATTGTTTGATCTCTCTTACTGTTCTACCTTAAAGATGCATGTGCCACTATATAATATGAAGTTGTCATGGATTGTCTATACAAACACTGCGGTTTCGGTAATATTTTGTTGTGGTATATCTGTTTCCCATGTCATGTTTCTAGACTCCAATCATACGAACTTGATGATTGTCAACACAATCTCCCAATGAGTCACCAGTCACCTTGTCAAGGCTATCCGTATCAGATGTAGGCAGTGGAAAGGTCGTCAACAATTGGATGGGTGTGCTAAGAAGCTAAGTGGATAGGCAAGATTAAACAGAAAGGTTTGCAGGTGACGGCGAAATGTAATAACGTTGCTCTGATTTAATGTTGTCAGGAAGTGTATTCTACAGATTACAAACATGTTTCTGAACACTTGAAAAACTGACATGTCGTCTGGAGAGAATGTCTCTTCCTTCTACTACTGATCGTTTCAAATATGCCTCAGATTTGAACTTGTTTTATATCAGAACTGACAGCCATGATTTCTATAAAGAATACGAGTTGCTTCTGGCCCACTGTCTCACCCTAGTGATGCAGACATATCTACAGTTGACGTTCATGAATATACGTAACAATTCAAAGTCATTAAATCCCTATAGCCCAGAAAATATCGTTCTAAAATAGACACATCAATAGTACACTTGTTCTGTTTACACAAGATTAAATATTGTCATGAAAGGAGCATTTTATGCAGCATTTATTAATAACCAGTTCCTAATCACGAACATTCTGTAAGTGATTGTATCACAGGATGCACATTTTTATGAACAAACTTGTCTGGGTATAATGAGAGTCCACTCATAGCTTTAATAATCATTTATCATAATTCTTAAATGCATATAAAATACCAGTAACGACCTAGTAAATGCTACTTTTGATGGAAACCAAATCTAGATAGTATCAAGCAAAATCTGGTTTTGCTAGAACTTCATAATTGTTTTACGACAATGCTGAATGACAGCCAAAACCAGTATTGTATTTCTGGCTCAATCCCTTCAATGATCATAAAAACGTACCAGTAGGTGAGCAGTAATGTTGCCTATAATTTTATGTAAGAGTTCATAAACAAACTTGCAGCTTCATAGTTAGGTAGTTTCTATAAAAGAGGAATATAATTATCATATTGTTTATTAACTAGTATATACATTAATACCTTTGAAAATAATGATGACGTTTTGACAAATACAATTTCTATAAATACATAGCTAATCCCATTTGAACACGTGATTTGTGGGCTCCAGACATACACATATAATATACAAAGTGTAGATGCATGAAAAATATTCAGTGATGTCTATTCACGTGTTCATGATTCCAGCCACCCTGCCATGTTCCACATCGTACGTCCAGTGGCACAGCAGTCAAAGTTGGCTCCAGCCGACTTCTGTGCGCTTACAATATGTACAAAACATGGTACATGTGAATGTACCACAAAGTTCCACATTTATATGTCCATCAGCACTGTCACATACACATATGTGCATGCCTTCATGCACCAGCAGATAAGAGAGTCTGTCCTAAGCAAACCAGCCTCATCAGGACTTGGGCTGATCGGAGTCACCAGTTTCTGCCTTTTTTGTGTCTTTCTCTGGCTTTTTTGAAGCTTCTTGTTGTGAGTCTTGGATTTCCTGGTCCAAAACCGCTCCTTTGCACGTACAACCTTCAAATAACAAGCAACAATTAGTATCATCTTCACTTTCCAGTGTATGCAAACCTGCTCATTTATACAGCGTCCGCTGACTTCGATACAACAGAAGAAGTGCTTCGGTTGTCTACAAGTTGTATCTACCAATACAAGCATGCAACCCAGTGATTTCACACACAAATACATCTTTACAAAACATGTCAACACACATGCTTTCACACACAAGTACAGAATGCATAGAGTATTTAAAGCAAAAATAATTGCAGACCAAATTAACTTCCACATGTTGTAATGAAGGTAATATCAGATCATGTTTCAAATTTTCCTTAACCATAATACAGTGTAATAGTTTATTCATCTGCCACACATCATTGTTTACAGTGTAATAAGAAGCACAAGCTGATGTAAACAGAACTCACAGGTGTTATGAAGAACTACACTACAACTACACGGTGACGGTCAGGTGAACACCTGCACAACACTGTGGTGTGTACAGTTGCCAATAGCAACATTGCAACAGTTGCCTATAGCAACATTACAACAGTTGCCTGCGATTTGATGCAGTAGCCAATGAGCAACCAACAGCAAGTGTGCCACCCATTGACCCATGGTCAAACCTAGAGTAGCATATGGAGTCAGACCACATTTGCATTTTCCATAGGCGACCATTATAATGTTTCCTTCATTTCCTACTAATCTTGATGTGCTGTTATTGACAATTTCACAGCATATTTACCCTCCATAGACAGAAGTTCTATGAAAAATTCATGAACTTCTAATACCTCAGGCTCCCACAAACTTCTTTCAAACCTTACACCCCTCCATTTCTGCTTGAACCACCCACTGATTGCCCCTGATTACATCACCAAGCAAAATGACATCTGTATTGATACGCAGAAATGCACCGACTGACAGCTGTCGTAATTTGACAGCTCTGATGCCACACTGCATGAAAACATCATTTCTAATCACTCCACACTACATATGTGCTCACAGAAATTCAGAACCCTCTTGCTGCCTATAGGTACTCTTTGGGTCCATTGCGGACGAGCACCTTATTGTGGTCTTACATCATATGTCAGCATCCAGGTCACAATCAAAAACCCAAGCAAACGCTTCCTGCCAGAGCAAAGTGAAGTTCTTGAACGATTACTAAAGAAATAGTAATTGTAACACTTCACAGCACCAGCAACTTTGAAAATTCAAGCTAGAATGTGCAACAAACAAAATCATTAAGCATAATCTTAAAACAGGGACAGGCAAGAGTCATCTTTGGAGCATGGAACTGTTGAAAAGTTATGGTGGAAAACAAATTCAATTTTGTTATGAATGGTGGCTATAGTTTCAGAACACAATGTTTTCAAAAACATTTGGACATTGAAAGATGACATTATGCATTTTCAACCAAATTCATAAATATGCATTTTCTGCCAAATTCACAATATTTATAGGTTTTTTGTGCCATATAGGTATGTGCGAGTTAATGTCCAGTTATGTTTAAGTACACGGGTCCTTGTGATTTCAACTATTTCACACTTACCTTTGACTGCAGATAGAACGAACCACCTTTTTTCTTGTCGTTAATCTCAAAAAGATGCTGGAAATTCTTCTCAATTTTTTCTATCTCAACCCCATTATCAAGGTTTAAAATCTGTTTTGCTTCCTGTAAAAACAAAACCAAAATATCAACTATGGATGCATGCAAAAGAGCAGTTTTATTTACCAGATGTGTTTTCACTCATTTAATTCAATAATCAATTAAAATAAAATAACATATTACTTTCATTTTAAAATATAGAGCAAATATATGACATAACTGACAGTCATAAAATTATTCACACAAATCTCCAATTTTTTTTTTTAATTAACACCAATTCCTGAATGAAAATGTCAGTTAAATATAATTGATCTGGACACATGCAATCAAGACCATAGACCTGACAACATACCTGAACTGTCATGCCAGTGACCGCATCCTTCGCTGCCTCTCCTGCAGTAGCACTTGATGTCCCCGCAGCACCGGAGCGCGCCCTGGCGGCAGCCTGACTCGCCTGGAGCTCCTGCCTTACTGCCCGCACAAACGCCCGCCCCACAATCTGTGCTCCTGTCACAATGATCTGTGCTATGTACTTGGCCTAGGAAACAAAACACACAGCACAACTACATCAAATTCATGTTCTTCCGACAATTAAATTTGACTAGTTAAAAATCAAACTTCTGTTCTTGTTGTAATAAAAATTAATAATGCGTGATTTTTTTGTGAGGTTAATTATGTTATACTTACCTGCCTGTTTAAAATGTTATCACCTCGGTATATCATAAGTATATCTCTGCACTAGAACTCTTTTACAAAATTTAAAAAAGCCCCCCTTTAAAAAGGCCCCCCCGCACGCCACGGGACAAAAAAAACAACCAAAAACCTGTAATACAGATGCACACCTAACCATTTGTAAAGTTCAATCAACGCTGTCAAGCCTGTGGCTTACTCAAAATTGTTGTTGAAAGTGGGTGAATGTATGAAATCTTAAACTTTTGTTTATTCTGTTCAATGTAAAGTGGTGAGCAATCCTAGCCTTGGGAACAAAGGAAATATAAAAGCAGTTTTAAATCTTGGAGTATCGTTCGTTGAAAACTTCAATTTCAAACAACATATATCAAAAACATGTCGTTTCTGTTTTTACCATATCCACGATCTTCGCCATATTCGCCGGTTTATATCATATTCCTTTGCTAAAACCATTGCAACAGCTAAAGTAAGCAGCAGACTTGACTACTGCAATTCCTTTACAATACTGCAAACAAGAATACAGCGAAACTTCAACATGTCCAAAATTGATTAGCAAGGGTAGTCAGTCACGCGTTCTCATTTTTCTCGCTCAGTACCGCTCCTAAAATTGTGCACTATCGCATTATTTTCAAGATTTGTACAATACCTATCAAGCACTCTCATCTACACAACCAGCATATCTAAATTTGATGCAAACTCCAGCAAGAAATTACAGACAGCAACGCTCAACCAGACTGAACCCATAGTAACCCTCTTTATATTCCTCGGGTGAAAACGAAAGCTGGGACTCAAGCTATCTCGGTGTCACACCAACTCTGTGGAATTCGCTTCCTGCCAGTGTTAAATCAGGAGATAATATGGTTTCATTCCGCCAACATCTAAAAACCTATCTCTCTAATGCTGCAGCCTATCCTTCTTAGCGTCATAGCATCTTCATACATCCATTGACGACCCACGCATTGTTTTACAATTACGAGTTTGCTTAATCCCTTGGTCTTGTCGCGCCACTGAGCTTGATCTTCGAGGGTATTGGCGCAAAAGAAGTCATTATTATTATTAAGTGCTGACACTACTGAATAGATCTGGAGGCATATTTCAATCCGAGATAGTCCTGGGACGGCTGGGAGACAGAATATGTCCTGTAGTCTGTTCTGGAAAGGGGTACTTTGAATGTCTTGCTGTGTTGGTGTCTGGATCTTTTGATTGATGGTGTCAGGCTTAGGCCTGAGATGTTCACAAGGCCGTTAGATAGATCTTTTAAAACATTGAGAGGCAGTCAATCTTCCATCAGGTTTCCATTGTTTGCTTCGATTCTACTGGTGCTCTTTTTTAGTGTATGGGTCCCATAACAATGTGGAAAGTCACGTTTTTGTTTGTTTTGTGAATTTAATTTTGCATGTAAATGTTTTTATTTTGTAACCTAGTGTGTATATATGAATATAACATGTGTCAGATGTTTGGCCGCTGTAAGATGTCGTTTTTGTGGTTAGGTCAGAAAGTAATAGATTGCCAGTTCTATTTATAGCTGAGTACCAAAATGGGCACTTGTGTAGAATTCAGACCCACCTAAAATGTGCTATTATAACTGTACATTTGCCTACATTGGATACCTCACATTAACTGTAATCCTAACCCTATTAAGTGTTATTTGTGCCATGCACATGGAATGAGTGATAAACAGTTTGTTTATGCCGACCTTACCATCTTTTCGACCTCAAAAGTGTAAATATGCGTGAGATGATGTTGAATGACTAAATTAACAATGTGAAATATAAAATGTTAGTAAAGTCTTAAGATGCAGTTATAACGACAAATTGGAGGTGGGTTCGAATTTTACATAAGTACCCCAAAATGTTACATAGAGTCAGTCAGAGGAATAAAACAAATATTATAAGTCAGCCGACTTCCTACCGCGAGGCATCTGAACGTGTTAACTTGTAAATATAACTTGTTTCGTAACTTGTAAGTATAGCCTTACGCGACTTGTGTAATTTGCTCCAAACCTGAGCTAACGCAGGAATTGTGGCAATTCATTGTAGCCACAATATATAATATATATATATTGACCAGCTAACAGAACGTTTTCCATCGCTGGAAACGACTAAAACTAGATGACTACAGAGACAGGCGGCTAGGCATACGCGTGTATAGTCGGGCGATAATAAGTGAAACAAGTATATAGCATCATGACAGACCCATGCCAACAGAAACCGTATAAAAACTGGTCAGTTCTCAAACAGCTATCAATATGAAACAAATGTTCTGCCATCCGTTATCTTTGGGACGCTGTATTTTATTAAAACCATAGAAACCTACCATGACATTTAATCGGCAAAAATGATGACAGTAACCTCGTCAATAAAGGTGAAGGTCGCTGTGCGTATCGCGCACATGCGCATCACTTCCGTTTCGCGTTGGATTTGTACAACAGACAAACTTCCGGTCAACGTGTAAAAGGGGAGGGAAGCAGAGCGAACAACTGTCACCATAAAGATGCCTAAGGACAATTTAAAAGAGCAAGTAGAAGGAAATGAATTAGATCTAAGTCTCAGCAATCTCTCAGTTGTTCCGGTGAAGGAACTGGTAAGTTAGATTAACTGACACGTAGTGTACAAAACATGATTACGTTAGATCAACATTAAAAAAACTCATGTTTTCAGTTTTACAATACATTATACAATGGTGAAATGGGACGCGTTTGTCACTCGTCAGAGTCTGAGGCTGGCTGTGATACCAGTCATCACTAGTAACATTCCTGTTTTCCAGTTTGTAGCGATTAATTAACAGTGAACAATCAGACGCATCACTGATCAGAGTAAACTGTAGCTTGTATTGCACCACAAGTTCAACAAAATAAGACTAGTCCAACATCATCAGCTGTATTGCACCACAAGTTCAACAAGATTAGTCCAGCATCATTGACATGATGGGTCTGGACAGGAACCTTGCATCTGTGTTTCTGACATTTTTATTAATTAATGTGAATAATAATCAGCACAAATATAGAATGTAGAGGTAACTTACCACACTGTATATGGATACTTGGAATGAGCAATAAACACTTTGTTTAAGTACCATATTTTTAGCCTCAAATAGTGGGGTAAGATGCGCTGTGTATAAAACATAAATATGCTGGGGATGATGTTGAATAATTGAAATGAAGTATCAAATATGGTAAAGATACAGTCATTATGGCAACATTGAGGTGGGTCCGGATTCTACACAAGTGCTTAATGATCCTGAATATTTGTGGATTTATTGATTGAATTTATTTGGTAAAAAGCACGCAAATAAAGATAATCATGATGCAAAAGCAAAGAAAGAGGAAGCATATATATATATATATATATATATAATAAAGAGGATAACACATTAAAACACACAGAAGTACACTTGTTTCCAACGTGGTCCTGAAAAAATACTATTAATTAATTTAAGAAAATAAATAGATAAATACAGTAATAAAATAATTAAAATATAAATATTTAAATACAGGTAAATAAATGTTATCAGTAAGACAATGTGCCAACATAAAAGTACTCTTCTAAAATATGATAAACATTGGTGAATGCATGCTTAGTTCAGTACTGACATTTGCTGATGACACCAAGACCTATATCAAAGTTCTGACACTAAAGGTAGGGAGAACTATTACAGCATGACCTCGACAAGGCAACAATACAGGCTGAAAAATGGCTGATGCATTTGAGTGTGGATAAAGACAGTAATGTTAGAGTAACCCACAAGGCCACAACAAGTGCCTGTGAAGCAGTTGAAGACCCGGTGGAGGAGAACATTCTTGGCATAGTGATTCATAAATCAGTATCTGTGAGCAAACGGTACTCAGAAGTAGAACATGATTTTTGACCTAGCACAATTGTTTTTTATCTATCATCATCAAAAGCTTGTAATTTTAATAATTTCTTGCACACTGTGTGATTTTCTAGTTCTGTCTTAAGTTAGTATTTCTTCTAAATTACTAAAACTTTATCATACCACCTGGTTACCCAGGTAATAGCGATGTACTATTGTATTCCCTGTACTGTAATATGTATAACAACTGTATGTTTGTTTTCAGGCAACAATACCACGGGCAACAAGTCTGGATCTATCATGCAACCAACTTTCAGCTATCCCAGTAAGTCTTTTTTTATTAGGATTTTTTATACTATTAAATCTCTGTCAACATTTATGCAAAACATTTAATCTTTGCTTTTAAAATACCATCAGATGTGATACATAGAAATATGATATGATATATGCATTACCATTATGGTTGTTAACATACAGGCACATACACAGATGTTGCAGAATTTTAAGTAAAATATTGAATACAGTAACGCGAAAACTATTCAATATATATATGTATATATATGATATTTGTGTAGATAAACAGTAGATATAGATAGATAGATGACTGTTCAGAGGACATTACATATTACCCCATATTAAGTACCTACCCATGTGCCATGTCATCCAGGACGACTTCTGCAAACTGATGCACCTTGTGTCCATTGACCTCAGCAAGAACCAACTGAAACAGCTGCCAGCCAATTTCGGATCTCTGCGAAAACTACAACATCTTGATTTGTACAGCAACAGTCTCACGTCTCTGCCGCTCAGTCTCTGCTACATGAAACAGCTGCAGTGGCTGGATCTCAAAGACAATCCTCTGACAGAGCCGCTCAAGTCCATTGCTGGAGACTGCATAGATGATTCACAGTGCAAACAATGTGCAAAGAAGGCGAGTCTATGTGTTTGGTGTAAATCTGCTTCATTACCTGAATTGGTCATCATCCATCATAAAAGCAGTATTTCAGTAATGTCAACAGTTGATTTAGTTAATAAACTGTGTACATTTGTTTAAATCATTGAAAGAAATAATTTTGATTGTTACGTTTATTTGTTGAAGTCATTTGCCAGCCCAACAGATTCACTTCACACCGGTGAAAATAATGGCCACATGGTTTTCCAAAGAACAAGTTAACAATATAAACACACAAAAACATGCATAATTGTGCTGCAGGTTCAACAGAAAACGCCTATTTTAATTATTGTTTGGGTTTGACGTTAAATAAGTAAATAATTATGTGTGGTGATTTCACAAAAACTGGCACATCATAGACTACGGTGGTAGGTTTGTTGTTTTGTAATTTGAAATGAGACGAAGAAAACATTGATTTGATGAGGAAAACATACCCCAAGATATTGCTTTTTGAAAAGTGTTTTGCAGCCTTTATGACATTGTGAAGATTATTAATGTGTTTTTATGTAGTATAAGTTAGTCAGTTTGCACTGTTCTCTCACGTTTTCTCAATGTTTCAATATTGTTCAACTTTACTATACTTTTTTGAGCCAGAACATTTAAGAAGTTCCCACATTTTTGTGAGGCAGTAACATTAGCATGCGATAATCAAAGCCATTGCCCAATACTCACATTTGAAACAACTGACCATTAATAAGTTGATGCAGTTTGATTGGGACTCTTATTTGCCCATATTGCTTTGTGTGGACAGGTTGTAACATTCATGAAGAATGTCGAATCAGAAGAACAGAGACAGAAGCAGCAGAAACTAACGGAACAAAGAGGTAGGAAGCTAAAGACAAAGTCACTCGTACTGTCCACCTCGCGTAATCTTCACATTTGCTTGGAAATGCAAGACATAAATTATAGTTACTTTAAAATAGCATTTGCTCGGTGCCATTAAAGTACGGTTATGTGGCTGCTGTTTCATTAATAAAATGCCGTTAAATGCCCACAAATTGTGTGGCGAAAAAGTGTTTTGCATGTTGTCTATTGTTGTTGCAAGTTATACAAAACATTCCGAACTGGTTGAAGGATGTTTTCATAATATTGAACAATCATAGACATGCACATTTGCAATGGGTGGGTAAGTCAGTAGGTGAATGAGTGATGTATGTATATATATATATATATATATATATATATATATATATATATGTGTATATATATGTATATATATATATACATTTACATGTATGTATACTAAAATATTCTAAGTAAGTTAATGTGCTGTTACATAACGGAATAACAACAACATTTGTGGATGTTACTCCAGGGTAAACTGCCAGATAATAACCGCGACAACAGCGGTTGTTGTGCACTAATGTAAGTAGCATCAACATTCCGTGTGCTGTTTCCTCATGCATGTACGATTGTGACTTTGCATGGCAGCAATTGAAGATGCCAAGAAGGCAGCCGAGGAGAAAGATCGCGAGAGGAAGAAGGCAGAGAAAAGGGCAGAGAAGGAACGAAGGAAGAAGGAGTATCAACTGAACAAGGGCGATGAGGCGAGCCAGGGTAACACCAAGCAACAAGGTGTCCTCAATGGCAAAATGCAGAAAAAGACCGCATTGTACTCGCTACCAATCCGCACCGGAAGACAGAAACGTGCACGTTCGTATTTCACATTGTTGGTTTTCGACAAACTCGTGTGTTATACACAACTCAATATCTATTTAATGGTGGCTTAATGTACTGTTACATTTCCACTCGTGTACTGTCTAACGTTTGAATGGTGGTCATAAGTCTTACTGATAAGTCATACTGTAAAATTTGTTTCACCTGAAGTACGTTTGGACACTAAATGCATTAATCTTATCAATGAAACCTACCTGACATTAATACACAACATCAACAAATTACACCTGCGAGAAATATGTAATGGGTTACCTTTATTTCTAACTATATTTTCTAACTTGTTGTTCCGTTTTGTTTGGATAGTTTTCCTCTTTCCAACACCGTTTTCCTCATGTTGTTTATAGGTACCATTCTTTCGTGCAAGGCCTTATTGATGGTTCTGCTCACGCTTATCACAGCGGCCATTGTCGGCACCTTCGGGATGTGCCAGTATGGGATATCGAAGGACGATTTCTGCGAAGTTACTGCCTTGCTTATAGAGAAATACATAAACGAAGCGAAAGCTACTGTGCTGGAATGGGTGAAGGGAGAATGAGTCTCTGTGGCGACATGAACAGACCATCATTCAGTCCCAGCCAGCTGCTCCTATACAGCCATCATTGTGTTTATCATTGCGAAGTTGTGAACTAGTCAAGACAAGAACTGCGGCAGAACGTTGTAGAAAATGTGTGAAGTTCTTCCATGAGTACGTGAGCCAGGACGAAACGAGAGCCATGAATTCATTGTTAATAAACCCCCCAAAACACACGCGCGCAACTGATCCAACAGAATTGACCGGATAGTTAAGCTGAACCCCTCATTCTTATGCACAGAACGACACGCATACGGGGATGACGTGAAACCATCGGACCCATGTCGTCCTTATATTTATTAGAGGGGAGTCTTCCTGTACAGTTCCACCAACGTGTATATGAATAAAGTTGCAAAATTCATTTGTTTGTTTTAATAAGATTTAACAAGATTGCCACCTAGAGATTCAACTCTAGATGGCAGGTGGACTAGGAAGCCATTTGGCTTATCGAGAGTCCAACCTATCTATCTAAGTATACCCCGCCCGTCTTAGGTATGTCGATTTTATTTTTAAATATATTAACACTACTACAGCTGTAGCACCTACACAATCAGCTGATAATCTGTTCCATTCGTTTACTGTTCTTTGTGAAAATGAAAATTTTCTAATATCTAATCTACACTGCTTCTTTGCTAATGTAACTCCATGTCCTCTAGTCCTTCTCTCTTCCTTGACTGTGAAAAAAATATTTCTGTCAATATTTTCATATCAATTCGATATTTTAAACACCTCAATCTGATCTCCTCTCAATCTTCTGGTTTCTAGTGTTGTTAAACCACATTCTTTTAGACGCATTTCATAACTAATATTCCTGAGTTTTGGTATCATTTTGGTTGCTCTCCTTTGTACTCTTTGTTTTGTAAATGAAACTAGGACTGCTTGCATTATCATTTTTTCGCTTGTTTATTACATACGACATTGTGTTGCTCAATTTAAGTAGACAGCGTATTCAGTTACTGCCTCATATGTATTCTCCTATTTACAATTTAAACACAAGCTGCCCCACAATTCCATGGTGGACATGCGCAATATTGTAAATTGTACATGCGTGTGTACGTGTGTGTAGAAAACATAATACACAGTGAATAATAAATACAAGAAAACTATAAATGAATGATCCAACATTTGTGAATACTTATCTATAAACAAAAGCAAATTTAAATAGATTACATTACAAACAAATGACATGTTTAAGATAGATAATCAGGAAAACGTCTCAATAAGTTATTTTCAATAGTAGTGCTAAAAGGCAGCTAAAATGTTCACAAGTTCTATTTGGAGTTTGTGATTATAAATGTGGCGCCTGTCTAAACATTCTAGTATCTGACCCATATTACAAGATGTACCTTTTCAAGCACAGCCACATGCAGATCCGATGGAGCCTTGGGGCACGCAACCCGTACACCTACGTAATTGTCTTAGAGTGGTTTGAGTGTCCCCCTAGGAGAGATTGTGAACACTACCCATTCTCCACTCTTCCTATGTCCTGTTGATGAGCCGAGACGAGGAAGAGAAGCTGGACTGTTGTGAAGATATGATTTATCAACAGACCCCCCCCCCAGTCTACTGAAATGGCAACCAGACTTCGAGATACAGAGCGCAATAGCGTAGTCGACGTTTTTGAGGAGTGTATGTTTTTGAAACTACCCTCTCAGTTTCTGCTGTAGCGTTACATTTAACTGGGCGTTGTAGACTATCTGGGTGACGCTTCTGTGCATGCGCGATAAAAGTAAAATCATCCATTTATGATATCAATACCACGGGCTGTTCGTTATGACGTATATAACCGTTCAGCAAAGTTATTTGTCGCAGATTAACACGAGGCAAACACGTTGATAGTACGCACAAATCACGTGGGTGGAATGCGCCATATTCCGTGACAGTGATTTAAACAAACGTATTTTTTAAATGTATTGCACAACATTTTAAGCAACTCTTCACAGTAATCATCACATGAATGTTAAAGAACAGCCTGTGGTATTTATACCATAAATGCTTTGCGTTTCGCTGCACATTGATGATTTCATATTTATCGCGCATGCGCAGAAACGTCATCCAGATGTTATAACTCCGGGGAAAATGTAAGCGCAACACCGTCAACTACGTCCAGTGTCTGACGAGGGAGAAGACGCTCCAGACGCCGTCGAGAGCCATACAGCTGGTCAGCGTGAACAGGATGCCGACACTGACCGGCTGCAGAAGTTGACCAGCCATAGCGATAGCCGCCAGCAACAGACACCACGTGAGCACCGGCACATTCGTGACGATGACGAGACGATTCCACGTGGAATGGGTCGGCACCTCATCCACTTCCGACCGTGATCCGACGAGTATCGCTTTGTCGGACAGGTCATCTTTGGTCGGCTGAATTGACCGCGGTCGCTCGAAGTCAGTGGAGGGGAGCGCAGCGACTGCAATGCCGAGAGCGAGTGTGACTACGGCCGGCGCCAGGAACAGGTACACAGCCTGCGGTGTCGCCGGGTGGACTACGAAACACAGCGGCAGATCAAAGTCCGGTACGACCAGTTTCACGTACAGCGACGCCGTGAAGGTGACGACACTGACAATGACGACGTCTCCCAGCAGCCTCACCGTGCGACTGCTGTGTTGATTGAGCAAGACGTCCTCGTGTTCGAAGGTGCACAACATGCTCACCTGCCGACACACCACCACGACACCGCTGGCGGCAGCAAACACTCCGGTGTACAACACCTTTTCAAGACCGAAATGCTTGCAGTCGACGGCTACGATGACGTCACTTCCGGTGTCGAACATTTGCCATGGCCACGCAATGGTTGCAGCGAGGGCGGCGCATAGAGACAAGTCGATGATTTTCGAATAGCGAAGTGACAGGCGAAATGTTTGCCAGCGGATGAGGAAATGACGTCGTGTTGACAACCAGACGACGAAGCCGTTGGCGAGGACACCTGTTAGCAACAACACACCCAACAATGCCGAAAACATCCGAATACCTCGCATCGCTTGATCATCGTTTATGTTTGAGTCATCGGCTTCCGTCTCCGCGCAGTTGGGGTAACATTCTAAAGACATTTTGTTGTCGAACAGGTCGGGATTTATCTGCAAAACAAGGCGAACAGGTCTAATATATCAAACAACGAAGACTACAAGTTATATATCTAACATGTATACCATAAGTATGATGAATGTTCAGGGCACGAACGTGTAAGGAAGGTCTAGAGTCTACACGAGGACTGTGCAGTGTAATCGAGATACGGTTTACCCAGGCTCCGTGAGGTGGCAGCACTTTTAACCCGAATTTGCTGACGTCACGAGAATCTACTTTTCCGAGTTTGCCGGATTATTAGCATGCCTGCGATGTCTTCTAGTCTTCCCGTTTTAAAATATGGTCTGTCCAGCTCTCCCGCTGTCTCACTGTTTCAACGGTTTTGTTCTTGTTAGAAGTCGGCCTGTCTCGACACGCATCACGATGTATGTCCCGCGTATATATGGCTCCTTACTATTCTTCTTGATGAGCTCAAATGCATCTCAACCTGTTTTTGCAAATCATCCCCATCTTTCTTTCTGTAATTCTCCGGACTTATATGTACTCTTAAACGTGCCACCTCATTCGTGTGTACGTACACATATCCACCACTGGTTGTCATTCGTGTGTACCTACACATACCCACACTGGTCGTCATTCGTGTGTACCTAGTCCTACACATATCCACCACTGGTCGTCATTCGTGTGTACCTAGTCCTACACATATCCACCACTGGTCGTCATTCGTGTGTATCTAGTCCTACACATATCCACCACTGGTCGTCATTCGTGTGTATCTAGTCCTACACATATCCACCACTGGTCGTCATTCGTGTGTACCTAGTCCTACACATATCCACCACTGGTCGTCATTCGTGTGTACCTAGTCCTACACATATCCACCACTGGTCGTCATTCGTGTGTACCTAGTTCTACACATATCCACCACTGGTCGTCATTCGTGTGTACCTAGTCCTACACATATCCACCACTGGTCGTCATTCGTGTGTACCTAGTCCTACACATACCCACACTGGTCGTCATTCGTGCATGTGTACCTAGTCCTACACATATCCACCACTGGTCGTCATTCGTGTGTACCTAGTCCTACACATATCCACCACTGGTCGTCATTCGTGTGTATCTAGTCCTACACATATCCACCACTGGTCGTCATTCGTGTGTATCTAGTCCTACACATATCCACCACTGGTCGTCATTCGTGTGTACCTAGTCCTACACATATCCACCACTGGTCGTCATTCGTGTGTACCTAGTCCTACACATATCCACCACTGGTCGTCATTCGTGTGTACCTAGTCCTACACATATCCACCACTGGTCGTCATTCGTGTGTACCTAGTCCTACACATATCCACCACTGGTCGTCATTCGTGTGTACCTAGTCCTACACATACCCACACTGGTCGTCATTCGTGTGTATCTAGTCCTACACATATCCACCACTGGTCGTCATTCGTGTGTATCTAGTCCTACACATATCCACCACTGGTCGTCATTCGTGTGTACCTAGTCCTACACATATCCACCACTGGTCGTCATTCGTGTGTACCTAGTCCTACACATATCCACCACTGGTCGTCATTCGTGTGTACCTAGTCCTATACATATCCACCACTGGTCGTCATTCGTGTGTACCTAGTCCTACACATATCCACCACTGGTCGTCATTCGTGTGTATCTAGTCCTACACATATCCACCACTGGTCGTCATTCGTGTGTATCTAGTCCTACACATATCCACCACTGGTCGTCATTCGTGTGTATCTAGTCCTACACATATCTATCCACCACTGGTCGTCATTCCTCCAATGCGCACGGCACCACCCGCATACTTGGTCCTGCTCCTCTCAAACAACCTTGCGCTCTACTCTACCGCCGCACCGAGTGCTGTCTGCAGGCATGCACGAGGCACCTCCGTACTCTTCCATATTACGTTCTGATAAGACTGAAATCGTCACGATTGACTTGTTTATTAATCACGACTCACGGTTTTAAATAGACAGCGTTATCACGCCCTGATAATTTATTTAGCCGTCACGACTCGCGGATGTTTTGTGTGACCGGATTTAAGTAGATTTAATTACAGTTTGTTCTATCGATGACACTTCTGTCGTCTTCCATATCATGTTCTGGAAAGTCTGAAGACATCACGATTGACTTGTGTCTTTGTCACGACTCAAATCTTTGCATTGATAAAACACTACGACCAGATAACGTATTTACGGTCACGACTCGCGGCTGTTTCGTGTGGCTGGGTTTAAACATAAAAAATATGTCGCTCACGGTTAGTTCTATCTTGTGAACTGGCACGATATTTTCATGGCAGATAGCCGGACTGGCCGTCGGCGGATTGATTGGAGTTCATACTGAATGACAAAAGCGATTGTATAAACTTGTATCAGATTGTGGATCATTCATGAAACATACTTATGTGGCTACACAGCGAGTGGGTGCTTACTTCATCGTTATCTAAGATACAACAAACGGTTGTTGGTATTTTATTATAACACGTATGTGTACACACACACACACACACACACACACACACACACACACACACACACACACACAACACACACACATAATATATATATATATACCTCACCACCCCTCAGTCACCTCACACCATCCCCCAGTCACCTCACACCATCCCCAGTCACCTCTCACCATCCCCCAGTCACCACACATCATCCCCCTGTCTCCCAACACCATGCCCAGTCACCTCACACCATCCCCAGTCACCTCACACCATCCCCCGGTCACCTCACACCATCCCCCAGTAATCTCACACCACCCCAGTCACCTCACACCATCCCCCAGTCATCTCACACCACCCCAGTCATCTCACATCATCCCCCATTCACCTCACACCACCCCACAGTCACATCACACCACCCCACAGTCACCTTACACCATCCCCCAATCACCTCACACCATTCCCCAGTCACCTCACATCATCTCCCAGTGACCTCACACCATCCCCCAGTCATCTCACACCACCCCTGGTCACATCACATCATCCCCAGTCACCTGACACCATCCCCCAGTCACCCAACACCATCCCCAGTCACCTCACATCATCCCCAGTCACCTCACACCATCCTCCAGTCATCTCATATCATCCCCCAGTCACCTCACACCATCCTCCAGTCATCTCACATCATCCCCCAGTCACCTCACATTATCCCCCAGTCACCACACACCATCCCCCAGTCACCTCACATCATCCCAGAGTCCCCTCACACCATCCTCCAGTCACCTCACATCATCCCCCAGTCACCACACACCATCTTCCAGTCACCTCACATCATCCCCCAGTCCCCTCACACCATCCTCCAGTCACCTCACACCATCTCCCAGTCACCTCACACCACCCCCAGTCACCTCACACCACCCCTCAGTCACCTCACACCATGCATCCCGCAGTCACCTAACACCACCACCCAGTCACCTCACACCATGCATCCCGCAGTCACCTCACACCATCCCCCAGTCACCTCACACCATCCCCAGTCACTTCACACCATCCCCCAGTCACCTCACACCACCACCCAGTCACCTCACACCATGCATCCCGCAGTCACATCACACCTTCCCCCAGTCACTTCACACCATGCATCCCGCAGTCACATCACACCTTCCCCCAGTCACTTCACACCATGCATCCCGCAGTCACATCACACCATCCCCCAGTCACTTCACACCATGCATCCCGCAGTCACATCACACCATCCCCCAGTCACTTCACACCATGCATCCCGCAGTCACTTCACACCATGCATCCCGCAGTCACATCACACCATCCCCCAGTCACCTCACACCATGCATCCCGCAGTCACATCACACCTTCCCCCAGTCACTTCACACCATGCATCCCGCAGTCACATCACACCATCCCCCAGTCACTTCACACCATGCATCCCGCAGTCACCTCACACCATCCCCCAGTCACTTCACACCATGCATCCCGCAGTCACCTCACACCTTCCCCCAGTCACTTCACACCATGCATCCCGCAGTCACATCACACCTTCCCCCAGTCACTTCACACCATGCATCCCGCAGTCACTCACACCTCCCCTCCTTCACACCATGCATCCCGCAGTCACATCACACCTTCCCCCAGTCACTTCACACCATGCATCCCGCAGTCACCTCCACACCAGTATCACCATCCCGCAGTCACATCACACCTTCCCCAGTCACTTCACACCATGCATCCCGCAGTCACATCACACCTTCCCCAGTCACCTCACACCATGCATCCCGCAGTCACTCACACCTTCCCCAGTCACTCCACCATGCATCCCCAGTCACTTCACACCATCCCCCAGTCACTTCACACCATGCATCCCGCAGTCACATCACACCTTCCCCCAGTCACTTCACACCATGCATCCCGCAGTCACCTCACACCTTCCCCCAGTCACTTCACACCATGCATCCCGCAGTCAACCACACCTTCCCCCAGTCACTTCACACCATGCATCCCGCAGTCACATCACACCATCCCCCCAGTCACTTCACACCATGCATCCCGCAGTCACATCACACCTTCCCCCAGTCACCTCACACCATGCATCCCGCAGTCACATCACACCTTCCCCCAGTCACTTCACACCATGCATCCCGCAGTCACATCACACCTTCCCCAGTCACTTCACACCATGCATCCCGCAGTCACATCACACCTTCCCCAGTCACTTCACACCATGCATCCCGCAGTCACATCACACCTTCCCCCAGTCACCTCACACCATGCATCCCGCAGTCACATCACACCTTCCCCAGTCACTTCACACCATGCATCCCGCAGTCACATCACACCTTCCCCCAGTCACTTCACACCATGCATCCCGCAGTCACATCACACCTTCCCCCAGTCACTTCACACCATGCATCCCGCAGTCACATCACACCTTCCCCCAGTCACTCACACCATGCATCCCGCAGTCACTTCACACCATGCATCCCGCAGTCACTCACACCATCCCCCAGTCACTTCACACCATGCATCCCGCAGTCACCTCACACCATTTCCCCCAGTCACTTCACACCATGCATCCCGCAGTCACCTCACACCTTCCCCCAGTCACTTCACACCATGCATCCCGCAGTCACATCACACCTTCCCCCAGTCACCTCACACCATGCATCCCGCAGTCACCTCACACCATCCCCCAGTCACTTCACACCATGCATCCCCCAGTCACTTCACACCCATCCCGCAGTCACCTTTACACCATTCATCCCGCAGTCACCTCACACCATCCCCCAGTCACCTTCACACCATGCATCCCGCAGTCACCTCACACCTTCCCCCAGTCACCTCACACCATGCATCCCGCAGTCACCTCACACCTTCCCCCAGTCACTTCACACCATGCATCCCGCAGTCACCTCACACCTTCCCCCAGTCACCTCACACCATGCATCTCCACACTCCTTCTTTGTCATATTGTTTGTATGGTGTACCGTTGTGTACGCACACGGTCGTACTTACATTGATGTGTCCTTCTCTTGTTTGTATGGTGTACCGTTAGTGTACGCACGCGGTCGTACTCACATTGATAGGGCTTTAGCGTGGTTAGGTGGTGTACCAGTTATGTACTCCACACTCCTTCTTTGTCATATTGTTTGTATGGTGTACCGTTGTGTACGCACACGGTCGTACTTACATTGATGTGTCCTTCTCTTGTTTGTATGGTGTACCGTTAGTGTACGCACGCGGTCGTACTCACATTGATAGGGCTTTAGCGTGGTTAGGTGGTGTACCAGTTATGTTTTCTTATCACTCCCTCGTATACGCGATCCTTCTCTTCTTCACCCTCCCTTCAGACCGTCTTGTGCCTCTGAGTCTACGCTCTACGCACACCTTTTTGTTTCTTACATATCAACTGCCATATGTCCTATCTTCACTTGACATTATTGCCTTGTCTTGCTGGTTGCATGTTGTGACATTTCCGAGGATTTTCTGGCCTCCTGCTGCCTTGTTGTAGTATGAAGCGCGGTCGGCCATCTGCGGTGCCAGGTTCTTCTGTTCGTCCACCGTCGCAACGTCGCTCAGCCATCGCGAAACGTGCAGCGGATAAGGAAGCCGGGGCCCACCCCCCTCCTACCAAGCGCCGCCGCCCGGTTAGCTCTGCCGCAGGCAGCCCAGATGTCTCTACCCCTCTCGCTGAGGATTTGACTAACACTGCGGAGATGGTGGTACGCGTGGAGCGGGAGGTGATGCAACAACTCCGCCATGATCGTGCGGCTGCTCCTACACCACCGGACTTGGTCACGCCCCAAGTCATCCCTGAGGCTCCACCTGTCGTGCCGTCCCTGCCTCATCACGATGAGTTTTCGGCCGATCTCATGGACACTGCCGTTAACGGTGCCCACATTTCCATGCTCGCGGGGGACATCAGTGCGTCCCCGTTGCTTACATCCCTACCGATGCAATCCACTGCACTGGGTGCCACGCTGTCCGACCGCATCAAAGGCAAGATCTGGGCTGACGAATATGTCAACATTTATGAACTCATTAATCCTCTCCAGCCCCAACCTCAACAGTTGTCTTTTGCCTCTGGCTCCCAAATATTCACCCTGATGCCCCAACCCAGTAAGGGTAAGCACATTTCCAACATTGAACAGTGGACCTCTGCTTTCTTGGTGTTTGGAGCCACCTATACCGAGCGATTCCCGAATTCTGCACCAGGTTTGTTCAAATATTGCGATATTGTTCGCGATATTGCCGTTACTGGCCCTTTGTTTGCTTGGCGTCAATACGACGAGCAGTTCCGGCAGTTTCGTCAATCCGATCCAATCAGTTTCCCCTGGGATCAGCCCAGGTGGGACCTTTTCTTTAAAGTGATGTACGCCAAGAACGGCCAGGAGGTTTCTGGTCGTGCTCCAGCCACTCCTTTCTCCAGGCCTTCCCACCAGTTGCCCTTTCCGACGGGATATTGCTGGGTATACCAGCGGGGCGGAAAATGCAAGTCGCCCCAGTGTAAATTCAAGCATGTTTGCACAAAATGCCACCTGCCCCATCCCGCCAGTTCGTGCCGCAAGCACATCCCTCCCCACAACAGTAAGCCCTGAACACCTGAAACAGGCACTCATCGGTTATTGTGTAAATGAATCTAAATTCCTGGTCGATGGTTTCACTTACGGTTTCCCCATACACTATTTCGGCACACCTTTTCTTGGTTCGGTCACTAATCATCCTTCAGCTTTACTTCACGCAGACGTCGTGAACACGAAATTGTCTAAGGAAATTTCCCTTGGCCGTATTGCGGGTCCATTTCCATCTCCCCCATTTGCTAACTTTCAATCCTCCCCACTAGGGATGGTTCCCAAAAAAGAGCCCAATGCTTTTCGAATTATACACAATTTGTCTTATCCTGAAGGAAATTCCATAAATAACCATATTCCGAAGGAATTCACCACTGTTCGCTACGAAACTCTAGATCATGTCATCAATCTGTTAACTACATTTGGGCGTGGGGCTTTAATAGGCAAGACAGACATTGAAGACGCCTTCCGCATCATCCCCATTCACCCATCCTGCTATCATTTATTTGGGTTTAGTTGGAACTCTCAGTTTTTCTATGATCGTTGTTTGCCGATGGGCTGTGCTGAATCTTGTAGGATCTTCGAACGGTTATCTTGCGCTCTACAGTGGGTATTGCAGAATAGGGGGGTCAGGGCTGTCTCTCACATCCTTGATGACTTCATCTTCATTGGCCCGCCCAACTCGGATAGCTGCTTACAGGACCTGAACCAATTCCTTGCGCTTGCTAATGACCTGTCAATTCCAATCAAACATGAAAAGACTTGTTTGCCTTCTACACTCGTCACAGTTCATGGCATTGAATTAGACACTATCCAATGGGAAGCTCCATGGATAAACTCCTGAAACTTCAGTCTTCTATCAATGAGATACGTAAACGTCGCTCAGTCACTCTCCGCCAACTCCAATCGGTTCTTGGGTTACTGTCCTTTGCCTGCAGAGTAATCTCCCCTGGTAGGGCTTTCTTAAGGCGTCTCCAAAATCTCACGTGTGGTATTTCTCGCCCAACCCACCATATCCGTTTAAACACCGAGGCTCGGGCAGACTTAGCAGCCTGGCACTGTTTCCTTTCCTCTTTCAATGGTGTCACTATGATCATCAATAGCGACTGGATTTCATCTGACGCGATTAAACTGTACACCGATGCTGCGTCTACACAGGGATTTGCTGCTGTGTTTGGGCAACGTTGGTTTAATGGCACGTTTCCAGAGATATGGCAGTCTTACAACATTGCCGTATTGGAACTCTTTCCCATTGTAGCTGCTTTGGAGTTGTGGGGCAGATATCTGGGTAACCATTCGGTCTTGTTTCTCACAGACAATCAGGCTGTTGTAGAGGTGATCAACAAACAGACAGCGAAGAATCCTCACTTGATGCGTTTAGTCCGACGACTAGTCGTTACTTCACTGAAATTTTACATTTATTTCAAATCCAAACACATTCCAGGCAAAACTAATGTCATTGCGGACAAACTTTCGCGATTTCAGGAGACAGCAGCACGACATTTGGCACCGTGGCTCCACCTGCACCCAACGGCATTGCCACCGACATTGCAGCCTTGGCACCAGTGATGTCCAACCTTTCGAAGGTCTGGCATCCTTTTGTTTGTTCTAGGTCAGTGGTCAGTTTCTTTCTGTCCAAATTGTGATCTACAACGTGGACGCTTCAGTATGACTGGCGTCCACGACGTTCTACCTTGATACATGCTACAGCCTAGATTTAGCATTTGTGGATCTCGACCATTTCCACCCTGGCACTTCCTGTATTCTCGGTTGCTTTAGTCTTTCACTACCGACCTTGTATGTGTCAGTGCAGCATGACTGCCACTTCTTATCTTACCATAGATTTTAGCATTTATTTGTGGTTCAGCATGACTGCCACTTCTTATATTACCATAGCTTTCAGCATTGATTTGTGGTTCAGCATGACTGCCACTTCTTATTTTACCATGCATTTTAGCATTTGTTTGTGGTTCAGCATGACTGCCACTTCTTATCTTATCATAGATTTTAGCATTGATTTGTGGTTCCAAGCCCCCTGAACTTTTTTTCCGTGGTTTCCCGTCATGACTGCCACTTCTTATTTTACCATGCATTTTAGCATTTGTTTGTGGTTCAGCATGACTGCCACTTCTTATCTTATCATAGATTTTAGCATTGATTTGTGGTTCAGCATGACTGCCGTGGTTCAGCATGACTGCCACTTCTTATTTTACCATGCATTTTAGCACTGGTTTGTGGTTCAGCATGACTGCCACTCGTTTTCGAACTGTACAGTTGTTCTTTGTATTCCCTCGCCATGTATACAGGGCTCGGGTACAAATAGTACTCTTGCTAGTAATAATACGGCATATTTCGCATAAATGTTCTATTCAGTTATGTTACTTGGCAGAAGCCCTGGGGTGGGGGGGCCTTTTGTCTAGAGGCCTGGTGGGGTATAACATTGCCCCCACCTTTGCTACTTGTACGTTGTCATTTTATAATTGTTTAGATAAGCTATGCGCGTCATTGTATAGGCAGTTAGCATCTACATGTGTTGTATTTTCTTGTTGAAACATTGCTACTAACCTATGACAATATCATGGCTTTTACATTTTGTTAGTACAATTATTAAATGACCTTTATCGACAATTACTCTTTGTGTGTTCTGTAGCAAACTAGCTCAGGGTTCTGCCATTAGATATGCTATTATTCCCATTGAACATCAGCAGGGGATAAATGAATATTTTTACAAACTGGTTAAAATAGTATTTATCCAATGTGATGTGAAATTTATCATTTTACTAGTATGTGTTACACGGTATTGTGTAGTCCGGAGGCCGAGTAACGGTCCGTATTACGCCTAGCATCGCTTGGTGATTTTCATACCGTAGCTTAACAAGCGTCATTCCTTTGTGTTGGATCTCTGAGCTGCAGCGAGTGTTTGTAAACAGAGACAACACAGAGATTACATTTTCTTCCCCACCATCCTCCCCTCTCTACCCCCTTATCGGTTGTGGTATCTATTGTGTCTTTTGTTAGTATGTGGGGGTATAACATTGCCCCCACCTTTGCTACTTGTACGTTGTCATTTTATAATTGTTTAGATAAGCTATGCGCGTCATTGTATAGGCAGTTAGCATCTACATGTGTTGTATTTTCTTGTTGAAACATTGCTACTAACCTATGACAATATCATGGCTTTTACATTTTGTTAGTACAATTATTAAATGACCTTTATCGACAATTACTCTTTGTGTGTTCTGTAGCAAACTAGCTCAGGGTTCTGCCATTAGGTATGCTATTATTCCCATTGAACATCAGCAGGGGATAAATATATATATATATGTGTGTGTGTTTATGTATATGTATATGTGTGTATGTATGTGTGTTTATGTGTGTATATGTACGTTGCTGTTCGTGTTATATTATGATGTATATATATATATATATATATATACCACGCAAACAGCAAACACACGTACATATACACACATAAACACATGCACACACATACATACACACATATACATACACAAACACACACACATATATATATACATACATACATATATACATACATACATACTTACACACATACATATATACATTAGTTCGCCAGTAGATCGAGAGTGTTGTACCTACCGTCAATCACGCAGCGTGTTCTGGTGTGTGTGAAGAACTTAGAGGCGCATTCATCACGTGACCTGATCGTTTTGGTCTGTGATCTCCAATCGCTTAGATCTCTGCACGATTCCTTTTCAAATAATGTTCACGCTTCAGTGGACGTGCTTTTAAGATCACAGAGCCTAGAATCCACGCGTACGTCTCGTATTCATGATGCGCCATGTTGCTTACTGCTTACTGCATTGTCGCGTTTACATTAATTTACCTGAGGGTTACATGTTTATCCGGACAATGTTTATGTGCGTACGTAAAACACAATATTTGGCGATAGTATCTCAATAATGGTCAATAATATTCAGTAGTCTCGGTTAAATAAGAGTCACAAGGTGTTCGACGTTAACGAGGAACTGCCGGATCAGTATGTGATAAGCGTACGTACGTCTTATTTTACCATGCATTTTAGCATTTGTTTGTGGTTCAGCATGACTGCCACTTCTTATCTTATCATAGATTTTAGCATTGATTTGTGGTTCAGCATGACTGCCGTGGTTCAGTATGACTGCCACTTCTTATTTTACCATGCATTTTAGCATTTGTTTGTGGTTCAGCATGACTGCCACTTCTTATCTTATCATAGATTTTAGCATTGATTTGTGGTTCAGCATGACTGCCGTGGTTCAGCATGACTGCCACGTCTTATTTTACCATGCATTTTAGCACTGGTTTGTGGTTCAGCATGACTGCCACTCGTTTTCGAACTGTACAGTTGTTCTTTGTATTCCCTCGCCATGTATACAGGGCTCGGGTACAAATAGTACTCTTGCTAGTAATAATACGGCATATTTCGCATAAATGTTCTATTCAGTTATGTTACTTGGCAGAAGCCCTGGGGTGGGGGGGCCTTTTGTCTAGAGGCCTGGTGGGGTATAACATTGCCCCCACCTTTGCTACTTGTACGTTGTCATTTTATAATTGTTTAGATAAGCTATGCGCGTCATTGTATAGGCAGTTAGCATCTACATGTGTTGTATTTTCTTGTTGAAACATTGCTACTAACCTATGACAATATCATGGCTTTTACATTTTGTTAGTACAATTATTAAATGACCTTTATCGACAATTACTCTTTGTGTGTTCTGTAGCAAACTAGCTCAGGGTTCTGCCATTAGGTATGCTATTATTCCCATTGAACATCAGCAGGGGTAATATATATTTGATGTTTTTAAAATGTGTTAGATATAGTGGATATGTATCATGTGTATGGTGAAATATTATTTCATATATATATAGTCATGTGTTACACGGTATTGCACAATGTATCACGAACGAGCACGTAATATACACAGTAAACACATGCACACATACATACACACATATACATACACAAACACACACACCATATGTATATATACATACATACATATATACATACATACATACTACACACATACATATATACATTAGTTGCCAGTAGATCGAGAGTGTTGTACCTACCGTCAATGCAGCGGTGTTTGTAAACAGAGACAACACAGAGATTACATTTTCTTCCCCACCATCCTCCACTCTCTACCCCCTTATCGGTTGTGGTATCTATTGTGTCTTTTGTTAGTATGTGGGGGTATAACATTGCCCCCACCTTTGCTACTTGTACGTTGTCATTTTATAATTGTTTAGATAAGCTATGCGCGTCATTGTATAGGCAGTTAGCATCTACATGTGTTGTATTTTCTTGTTGAAACATTGCTACTAACCTATGACAATATCATGGCTTTTACATTTTGTTAGTACAATTATTAAATGACCTTTATCGACAATTACTCTTTGTGTGTTCTGTAGCAAACTAGCTCAGGGTTCTGCCATTAGGTATGCTATTATTCCCATTGAACATCAGCAGGGGATAATATATATATATATGTGTGTGTGTTTTGATAGTATATGTGTGTGTATGTTGTGCATGTGTTTATGTGTGTATATGTACGTGTGTTTGCTGTTTGCGTGGTATATATATATATATATTATATATATATATATATCATATATACATATATATATATACCACGCAAACAGCAAACACACGTACATATACACACATAAACACATGCACACACATACATACACACATATACATACACAAACACACACACACATATATATATACATACATACATACATATATACATACATACATACATACACACATACATATATACATTAGTTCGCCAGTAGATCGAGAGTGTTGTACCTACCGTCAATCACGCAGCGTGTTCTGGTGTGTGTGAAGAACTTAGAGGCGCATTCATCACGTGACCTGATCGTTTTGGTCTGTGATCTCCAATCGCTTAGATCTCTGCACGATTCCTTTTCAAATAATGTTCACGCTTCAGTGGACGTGCTTTTAAGATCACAGAGCCTAGAATCCACGCGTACGTCTCGTATTCATGATGCGCCATGTTGCTTACTGCTTACTGCATTGTCGCGTTTACATTAATTTACCTGAGGGTTACATGTTTATCCGGACAATGTTTATGTGCGTACGTAAAACACAATATTTGGCGATAGTATCTCAATAATGGTCAATAATATTCAGTAGTCTCGGTTAAATAAGAGTCACAAGGTGTTCGACGTTAACGAGGAACTGCCGGATCAGTATGTGATAAGCGTACGTACTACTTTTAAAGCCTTGGAGAGTGTTAAAGCCAACAAGGCTACTGGACATGACAACACTCCTGCATGGGTGTTAAGAAAGTATGCAAATGTTCTCGCCTCCTCCATTAACTGCTATTTTTAACAATTCACTAAGAGAAGGTGTACTCCCTGTGGATTGGGAAATGGCCAATGTAATACCGTTGCCAAAAACAAGCCCCCCCTGTGTCGATTGAAAAAGACATTGACCAATTTCACTAACTCCAATAGCTGCCAAGGTGTTTGAATCAATAATAATGAAATGGGTTGACGAAACAATTGAAGGTGAAATTGATGCAAAGCAATTTGGAGGAATTAGCGGAACGTCCACAACAGACGTTCTTGTCGAATTGGTTCATATGTGGTATAAGGCGACAGATAAATTGAATTCTTATGTCAGAGTTGTAATGCTAGACTTTAGCAAAGCGTTTGATCTTATTAATCATCATTTGTTGCTAGATAAGCTACAGTCGTATGGGTTGCCCGCACATATTTTAAGATTGATGGCAACATTTCTATTAGACAGAGCTCAACGAGTAAAAATAGGAAATGAATATTCCCATTCTGGTCATCCCAATGGGGGAGTACCGCAAGGGACATTGTCTGGACCTAAATGTTTCCTTGTTTACATAAATGATTTAAGAAAGACGGTTCCATTATATAACTTTGAGATAACAGTAGTTATTTGATATATGCGACAGAAATTATGTATCTGTTATACAAGAGCCGGTTGATATTGCTGCTAGATGGATAGAACTGAATGACATGAAAATTTATTCGGAAAAATCAAAAGAAATAATCATTAGTTTTGCACAAGATGGCAATTTCAGAAGCACTATCCCGAATATAAAGATTGATGGGAGCGATATAGCACAAGTTTGCCATGCCAAACTATTAGGTGTGACCATTTCTTAGGATCTGACATGGAACAAACACGTGGATAATATTGTGAAAAAGGCTGGTAAACGCTTGTACATGTTATATCAGATGTAGCGTGCAGGGATTACACAGAAAGATCTGGTCAGTGTATATGTCAGTGTGGTGAGACCAGTTCTAGAATATGCATGTCCGGTATGGCACACTAACTTGCCCCAATATTTGTTTGACAATATTGAAGTTATACAAAAAGGGCACTAAAATGTATTTTTCCTGGATTGGGTTACGCGGAGATACTTAGACGTGTTAACCTGGATACGTTGAATGTAAGACGGGACAGCATTTGTCAAAAATATTTTGATAAAATTAAAGTCGGCACACACAGATTAAATTATCTGCTGTCTGACAAAAGACATACCGAATATATTATTAGACAACAAAATGTGTACCCGTTACCAGTTACTAGAACGAATAGATTCCGTAACGCGTTTATACTGTGGGCTTTATACAACTGTCAGTAAAAAG
>JAODUO010000131.1:0-27500 GCA_025642075.2 Ridgeia piscesae
GCAACATGTGTGATGGTAACAATAACTGAAAATTGTGGTTATGTTATAAAACAGTCATGAATTGGTATTGTAGCAAAAGGATTTCACGGGAGTACCCATAAAGTTAGGTGTTTTGACGCGCTTTGTGTGCGTGTGTGTGTAAGCGCGGATCGTTGTCACATTTTCGCTGTCGTCTCATTGTGACTTCTGATTTATAACATGAACTACAACACGCAGTAACGAGAGCAGGCACCACGTTTTATTCCCGTCAGACCGCAGTGTTGTTACAAAATTCAAGTGACTCCATCCTGTGTCGCAACCTAATGACGTACACGGCAAATGGCCAAAGCGGTGGCGCCACCAAGCGATTAACTAGTCAGTTCTATTTATACAATTACAATCTTCCTATCAATACAATGGCACTATCGAGTGCATAATAGTTTAAGCCAAAATTAACCTGTTTTTGGCTATGATTCTAAAAAGGAATATCAATAACCTTAACTGTGACATATAATGAGATAGATGCTAAACATTTCTGCCCATCGATCACGTGATAGGTCATGCTCTCGACCCTTGTGAAAAGGTCAAATAAGTATGCGGTCAACCGATTCATGAGTAGGCAGAGTAGACTGCGATTTACAAATTGTTTGTTTCTAATGAGATAAAATTGTTAATGCAGCACAAACGCGTCCAGTGTTGGTGGGAGCGGTGGCTGGGTGCTTAACAAGAGTGCCACTCTACGTACAATCTGTACAAACGTGTCCACTGTTAGTGGGAGCGGTGGCTGGGTGCTTAACAAGAGTGCCACTCTACGTACAATCTGTACAAACGTGTCCACTGTTAGTGGGAGCGGTGGCTGGGTGCTTAACAAGAGTGCCACTCTACGTACAATCTGTACAAACGTGTCCACTGTTAGTGGGAGCGGTGGCTGGGTGCTTAACAAGAGTGCCACTCTACGTACAATCTGTACAAACGTGTCCACTGTTAGTGGGAGCGGTGGCTGGGTGCTTAACAAGAGTGCCACTCTACGTGTTAGTGGGAGCGGTGGCTGGGTGCTTAACAAGAGTGCCACTCTACGTGTTAGTGGGAGCGGTGGCTGGGTGCTTAACAAGAGTGCCACTCTACATGTTAGTGGGAGCGGTGGCTGGGTGCTTAACAAGAGTGCCACTCTACATACAATATGTACAAACGTGTCCACTGTTAGTGGGAGCGGTGGCTGGGTGCTTAACAAGAGTGCCACTCTACGTGTTAGTGGGAGCGGTGGCTGGGTGCTTAACAAGAGTGCCACTGTACGTACAATCTGTACAAACGTGTCCACTGTTGGTGGGAGCGGTGGCTGGGTGCTTAACAAGAGTGCCACTGTACGTACAATCTGTACAAACGTGTCCACTGTTGGTGGGAGCGGTGGCTGGGTGCTTAACAAGAGTGCCACTGTACGTACAATATGTACAAACGTGTCCACTGTTAGTGGGAGCGGTGGCTGGGTACTTAACAAGAGTGCCACTCTACGTACAATCTGTACACACGTGTCCACTGTTAGTGGGAGCGGTGGCTGGGTGCTTAACAAGAGTGCCACTCTACGTACAATCTGTACAAACGTGTCCACTGTTAGTGGGAGCGGTGGCTGGGTGCTTAACAAGAGTGCCACTGTACGTACAATCTGTACAAACGTGTCCACTGTTAGTGGGAGCGGTGGCTGGGTGTTTAACAAGAGTGCCACTGTACGTACAATCTGTACAGACGTATTTCTGACATAATATACAATCTGCATAAAAATAACTACAAGATATAATCATGCACCGTTTCCAACAATATACATTTTACAATTCTTTAATTGATACTTAATTTCACCAAGAACTGATCAATGGCATATATGTATGCGAGTTTTTATCTGACTTATCTCACTAAATCACAGGTTCAGTATTTTGTTCAATACTTGACCCTTCTTCTTGCTCGGAAATACAATGAGCTATGACATTTCACAAGAAAACATGTAAGCGAAAGCTACCCAGATAGAAATAATTCACAATTGTGCATTTATTTGACACAGTCTACTGAAACCAGAATTTCAACAAAATATACAACGAAAAGCTCGTGTTCTGTGGTCGCTCGGTAAAGGTCGCTAGGCATCTAGGTCACGTGATGGACATTCCTGTCGACGTATATAGATTAGTGGTTTCAGATCTGACAAACCTGGCAACACACAAACACCGGTCAAGTCACTAAAACGACTTAACACTCAAACACCGGTCAAGTCGCTCAAAGGACATATAACACCCAAACTTCGAAAAAAGCGAACTAAACGAAAAGAATGAAGACACATTTATAAAATGAAGAGAATGACATTTATTAGTGCTACAAACTGTTTGTGGATACTAAGGAAAAGGACGAATGTGTAACAGTGGATTGTAAGGCGTCGACACACGAGGACTGTGCAGGCCACGAGGGCGGTCAGTTTGTTTACAAAATATGTTGTGTTCGTCGAGGTGACCTCGTCCTTGTACAGGGGCCGTTTGGGCTCCGGCCTTAACGAGACAAACACCAGTGGTTTTGAAACGTTGACCGTAATTTGCCTTATGTAAGTACATTCACCGACAAATTATTAGATAATCATGTCGATAAAATATGTTTTAGATGAATTTTATTGACAACATTTATTTTATTGACAAATGTTGCTTAAATGGCTGAGTGTGGCCGACCTTTTACCTATAATAAAAGAAACTGTTGTTTCACAAACTGAATACATTGTAAATACTAAATGTGCATTTATGGGATGTGTTTTATAACTTCAAGTTCACACATATGAGGGTCACAAAACATCTAGTAGCCTGTATTGTCATTCAAAACAGCATCCCATTGCACGAACCTGATATTCAAGAAGACATCCAGTTGAACGCCACTGGTTTGTATCGAGGTATCCAATCGCATGTCTCTTAATGGTTGCTATCGATGCCCTCTCACAAGGGCCAAAGTGCCAAACAAATTATGCGATAATCTTAAGTTATATAACGGGCATAAAATAACTCGTATCTGCCGGCGATTTTCGCATCCTGAAGCCAGCAACATCCAATGCCAACAATATACTTCATTCACGTTCTCTCGCACATCATCATGCCAGCCTTGACTCTTCCGCAATTACCAGCGTTGTTTGAAGCTAACGATTTAAATATCACCGATCTGGTGTGTACTGTGCCACGCTTAAGAGGAACACTGAGTAAAGGGTTCGGTCAATTGACAACGAGCTCCTTATTATGGGGTCCATTTAATTGCTTAGCCTCACGGGGTGTGCTGGTGAAGAGCCTTTGCACCGATACACCAACTGGTGCAAATGTTCTGCCACATGAGGTGTTCGGTCGAACAAGTTTTGTACACTATTCACAGTCGTTTAAAGCAGCCGATATTACGTCGGCACGTACACACTAACAGTCCGACCCCTGCTGTTCCGTCGTGGCATCGTACGTGACGGCGTCGTTCAGTTGTCGTGGAACATGTCCATGATGCGTTCGTCGGCGAACCGACGACAGTCCCTGGCGCAGCTGCCGAGTACACCCTTGCACATGTCCCGCTGAATGGTCGGGTCCTTCGTCTCCACAGGGTACATGCACCTGCACGGTACACAGGGAATAGACGGCATACAGGTATATAGGGTACATGCACCTGCACGGTACACAGGGTATAGACGACATACAGGTATATAGGGTACATGCACCTGCACGGTACACAGGGTATAGACGGCATACATGTATATAGGGTACATGCACCTGCTCGGTACACAGGGTATAGACGGCATACAGGTATATAGGGTACATGCACCTGCACGGTACACAGGGTATAGACGGCATACATGTATATAGGGTACATGCACCTGCTCGGTACACAGGGTATAGACGGCATACAGGTATATAGGGTACATGCACCTGCACGGTACACAGGGTATAGACGGCATACAGGTATATAGGGTACATGCACCTGCACGGTACACAGGGTATAAACGGCATACAGGTATATAGGGTACATGCACCTGCACGGTACACAGGGTATAGACGGCATACAGGTACATAGGGTACATGCACCTGCACGGTACACAGGGTATACGGCATACAGGTATATAGGGTACATGCACCTGCACGGTACACAGGGTATAGACGGCATACAGGTACATAGGGTACATACACCTGCACGGTACACAGGGTATAGACGGCATATAGGTACATAGGGTACATGCACCTGCACGGTACACAGGGTATAGACGGCATACAGGTACATAGGGTACATACACCTGCACGGTACACAGGGTATAAACGGCATACATGTACATAGGGTACATAAACCTGCACGGTACACATGGTACAGACGGCATACAGGTACATAGGGTACATGCACCTGCACGGTACACAGGGTATAGACGGCCCACAGGTACATAGGGTACATACACCTGCACGGTACACAGGGTACAGACGGCATACAGGTACATAGGGTACATACACCTGCACGGTACACAGGGTACAGCCTGCATACAGGTACACATGGTACAGACGGCTTACATGTATATAGGGTACAGACGGCACACAGGTACATATGGTACACGGTACACAATGTACAGACGGCATACAGGTACATAGGGTACATGCACCTGCACGGTATACAGGGTACAGACGGCATACAGGTACATTAGGTACATACACCTGGACGTTACACAGGGTACAGACGGCATACAGGTACATTGGGTACATACACCTGGACGTTACACAGGGTACAGACGGCATACAGGTACATTGGGTACATACACCTGCACGGTACACAGGGTACAGACGGCATACAGGTACACATGGTACAGACGGCATACAGGTACACATGGTACAGACGGCATACAGGTACACATGGTACAGACGGCATACAGGTACATTGGGTACATGCACCTGCACGGTACACAGGGTACATACAAGATACAGGTACACATGGTACAGACGGCATACAGCTACACAGGGTACATACACCTGCACGCTACACAGGGTACAGACGGCATACAGGTACACATGGTACAGACGGCATACAGGTACATAGGGTACATGCACCTGCACGGTACACAGGGTACAGATGGCATACAGGTACATATGGTACAGACGGCAAAAAGGGTACACAGGGTATACAGGGAACATACAGGTTCATGGGTAGAGACCCCAAAAAAAATGGGTACACAGGGTATAAAAGGAACTTTTAAATGTACTTACCTACATGGGTACACAGGCATAAAAGTATTTTAAATTTAATACTACACGGGTACTTCACATGGATACAGGGGTATATAGCATACAGGGTTTACATAGGGTATAGAGGTATCAGGAGCAGCAGGTTATGATGGGAGTAATAGAGAGTTGCACTGATGCGAACACGGTATGTGGCAGTCTATGTGTTATGTGTGTGTGTGTGTGTGTGTGTGTGTGTGTGTGTTGTGTGTGTGTGTGTGTGTGTGTGTGTGTGTGTGTGTGTGTGTGTGTGTGTGTGTGTGTGGGTGGGGGGTGTGTGGGGTAGTGTGTGTGGTGGGAGTGTGTGTGTGTGGGTAGTGTGGTGGGTGGTGTGTGTGTGTGTGTGTGTGTGTGTGTGTGTGTGTGTGTGTGTGTGTGTGTGTGTGTGTGTGTGAGTGTGTGTGTGCGTGTGTGCGTGTCTGACGGTAGTGAGCACATTCGCAAGTGCAACCCCGCTCACATGCACACGTTCCCAAACAAAAGAACACACATGCTCTCCCATACACAGAGAGACACACTCACACACACACACACACACACACACACACACACACACACACACACACACACACACACACACACACACACACACACACACACACACACACACACACACACACACACACACACACACACACACACACACACACACACACACACACACACACTCACTGATCAACTCACACACTCAGTCGCTCTCTCTCTCTCTCTCTCACTCACTCACTCACTCACTCACTCACTCACTCACCTCCTCACTCACTCACTCACTCACTAACTCACTCACTCACTCACTCACTCAATCAATCAATCAATCAATCAATCAATCAATCAATCAATCAATCAATCAATCAATCAATCAATCAATCAACCACTCCTTTACACACTCACTCAGTCACTTACATACACACAAACGCTCATTCACTCAGGGAGTCACTAACTCGTAAACAAACATAGTCACTCACTCATCACAAACTAACACACATACACCCACTCAGACACTTACACACGCACAAACACACACACTCACACACACACACATACACACACACACACACACACACACACACACACACACACACACACACACACACACACACACACACACACACACACACACACATTGTGACCGCGCCAGACAAGAACTAATGTGTAAACTCTACCTCATATACCCTATGAGCCGTACACACGCAGTGTCTTATGTGTAAACTACACTCAATTTACAACGTGTACGGTGTTCGCATCTTGAGAAGATGTGTAAAAGTCACTTTGAGCTTACGCTGTACATGGTAACCGAAAACGTAGCGAAATCGATAAGACGATTTATATATTTACAGCTAGCCGCACAGGATAGTTTGTTTGCATGTCATTTATAATCCGCATTTTTTTATTTAGTTTAACTGTCACTGTCAATTGTTTAAATAGTGCTGCTCCAGTTGAATTTTGGTTGTTCTGTTGAGACGGTTTAACCGTATGACGTCACGCGGCTACCAAGCTTATATATATAAACAGCACTTCAAATGAGGACTAATTGTTCCTCTATATAAATACATTATTATTTTCCATGTTTTATTCATATCATATCAGTTTCAGTGGATGTGTGTCGTTTAATAATCCTTACGTCCAGTGAACACGTAGGCAGCCTTTCACACAATACAACACTTTCGGTTTCACATTCTTCATGAAGAAAGCGGCGGTACCTCGTTCTCCAATGACGGTCACATAAAGCAACAACAGCGTGGTCAGTGTCAACTGAAAGCAACAACAGCGTGGTCAGTGTCAACTGAAAGCCGCAACAGCGTGGTCAGTGTCAACTGAAAGCCGCAACAGCGTGGTCAGTGTCAACTGAAAGCAGCAACAGCGTGGTCAGTGTCAACTGAAAGCAGTAACAGCGTGGTTAGTGTCAACTGAAAGCAGTAACAGCGTGGTCAGTGTCAACTGAAAGCAACAACAGCGTGGTTAGTGTCAACTGAAAGCCGCAACAGCGTGGTTAGTGTCAACTGAAAGCAGCAACAGCGTGGTTAGTGTCAACTGAAAGCAACAGCAGCGTGGTCAGTGTCAACTGAAAGCAGCAACAGCGTGGTTAGTGTCAACTGAAAGCAACAACAGCGTGGTTAGTGTCAACTGAAAACAACAACAGCGTGGTTAGTGTCAACTGTAAGCAACAACAGCGTGGTCAGTGTCAACTGAAAGCAGCAACAGCGTGGTTAGTGTCAACTGAAAGCAACAACAGCGTGGTCAGTGTCAACTGAAAGCAGCAACAGCGTGGTTAGTGTCAACTGAAAGCAACAACAGCGTGGTTAGTGTCAACTGTAAGCAACAACAGCGTGGTTAGTGTCAACTGTAAGCAACAACAGCGTGGTTAGTGTCAACTGTAAGCAACAACAGCGTGGTTAGTGTCAACTGAAAGCAACAACAGCGTGGTCAGTGTCAACTGAAAGCAGCAACAGCGTGGTTAGTGTCAACTGAAAGCAACAACAGCGTGGTCAGTGTCAACTGAAAGCAACAACAGCGTGGTTAGTGTCAACTGAAAGCAGTAACAGCGTGGTTAGTGTCAACTGAAAGCAACAACAGCGTGGTTAGTGTCAACTGAAAGCAACAACAGCGTGGTTAGTGTCAACTGAAAGCAACAACAGCGTGGTTAGTGTCAACTGAAAGCAACAACAGCGTGGTCAGTGTCAACTGAAAGCAGCAACAGCGTGGTTAATGTCAACTGAAAGCAACAACAGCGTGGTTAGTGTCAACTGAAAGCAACAACAGCGTGGTCAGTGTCAACTGAAAGCAGCAACAGCGTGGTTAGTGTCAACTGTAAGCAACAACAGCGTGGTCAGTGTCAACTGAAAGCAGCAACAGCGTGGTTAGTGTCAACTGAAAGCAACAACAGCGTGGTTAGTGTCAACTGAAAGCAACAACAGCGTGGTCAGTGTCAACTGAAAGCAGCAACAGCGTGGTTAGTGTCAACTGTAAGCAACAACAGCGTGGTCAGTATCAACTGAAAGCAACAACAGCGTGGCAAATGTCAACTGAAAGCAACAACAGCGTGGCAAATGTCAACTGAAAGCAACAACAGCGTGGCAAGTGGCAACTGAAAGCAACAACAGCGTGGTTAGTGTCAACTGAAAGCAGCAACAGCGTGGTTAGTGTCAACTGAAAGCAGCAACAGCGTGGTTAGTGTCAACTGAAAGCAACAGCAGCGTGGTCAGTGTCAACTGAAAGCAGCAACAGCGTGGTTAGTGTCAACTGTAAGCTACAACAGCGTGGTTAGTGTCAACTGAAAGCAGCAACAGCGTGGTTAGTGTCAACTGTAAGCAACAACAGCGTGGTTAGTGTCAACTGTAAGCAACAACAGCGTGGTCAGTGTCAACTGAAAGCAGCAACAGCGTGGTTAGTGTCAACTGTAAGCAACAACAGCGTGGTTAGTGTCAACTGTAAGCAACAACTGCGTGGTCATTTTCAACTGAAAGCAACAACAGCGTGGTTATTGTCAACTGAAAGCAACGACAGCGTGGTTATTGTCAACTGAAAGCAACCACAGCGTGGTTATTGTCAACTGAAAGCAACAACAGCGTGGTTGTTGTCAACTGAAAGCAACGACAGCGTGGTTATTGTCAACTGATAGCAACAACAACGTGGTTATTGTCAACCGAAAACAACAACAACAACGTGGTTATTGTCAACCGAAAGCAACCACAACGTGGTCAGTATCACCTGAAAGCAACAACAGCGTGGCAAGTGTCAACTGAAAGCAACAACAGCGTGGTTATTGTCAACTGAAAGCAACAACAACGTGGTTATTGTCAACCGAAAGCAACCACAGCGTGGTCAGTATCAACTGAAAGCAACAACAGCGTGGCAAATGTCAACTGAAAGCAACAACAGCGTGGTTATTGTCAACTGAAAGCAACAACAGCGTGGCAAGTGTCAACTGAAAGCAACAACAGCGTGGTTATTGTCAACTGAAAGCAACAACAGCGTGGCAAGTGTCAACTGAAAGCAACAACAGCGTGGTTATTTTCAACTGAAAGCAACGACAGCGTGGTTATTGTCAACTGAAAGCAACAACAACGTGGTTATTGTCAACCGAAAGCAACAACAACGTGGTTATTGTCAACCGAAAGCAACCACAGCGTGGTCAGTATCAACTGAAAGCAACAACAGCGTGGCAAGTGTCAACTGAAAGCAACAACAGCGTGGTTATTGTCAACTGAAAGCAACAACAACGTGCTTATTGTCAACCGAAAGCAACCACAGCGTGGTCAGTATCAACTGAAAGCAACAACAGCGTGGCAAGTGTCAACTGAAAGCAACAACAGCGTGGTTAGTGTCCACTGAAAGCAACAACAGCGTGGCAAGTGTCAACTGAAAGCAACAACAGCGTGGCAAGTGTCAACTGAAAGCAACAACAGCGTGGTTATTGTCAACTGAAAGCAACAACAACGTGGTTATTGTCAACCGAAAGCATCCACAGCGTGGTCAGTATCAACTGAAAGCAACAACAGCGTGGCAAGTGTCAACTGAAAGCAACAACAGCGTGGCTAGTGTCAACTGAAAGCAACGACACAGTGGCCAGTGTCAACTATAAGAACGATCGCACATTTAAAGATGACGTCTCAATTAATTCTAGTCAGACTTCACGCTAACGTAACATGTAATGCAGTATGCCAACTTGTCTGTGCACAATTATAATGCGATTTTTGTGGAATCGCGAAATTATTAACTTAGAAACCATATTGAATATTCCAATTCCATCATGCATATATCGAATTTAATCTCAGAATTCGCAACATTACGTGTATTATAATAATACAGGTCAAGTGTAAGATGGTCAGTGAGATAAGTGGTTAGGATGGTACACTAGGAATGTACGGACGGTCTATCTCGTGCTTAGCACAAACTGCGTCAGTGGACATGACTGGCCACGCACACACGCACACACGCACACACGCACACACGCACACACGCACGCACACACGACGCACGTAGTAGTCCACCAACATTTTTTATGTGCTGTCCTTATATTGCTAAACATTTGCATACCTCTATAACGTGTTCCAGTACTTACGTAGCACGCTCATAGCTACCTGTGCAAATGTACACACGCACGCACGCACGCACGCACGCACGCACGCACGCACGCACGCACATTATCTAACTGACTAGTGTATGCGTAAATACATATATAATTTATGTAACGAAAACTATTTATTTAAAACAGGAATCAACTATAACACGCAGAAGAACAATATGGACGACCTGACTAGATATTACCCTCTCCCCGACTTCCCTCTCTCCCCGACTTCCCTCTCTCCGAGTTCCCTCCTGTCCCCGACTTCCCTCTATCCGAGTTCTCTCCTCTCCCCGACTTCCCTCACTCCGAGTTCCCTCCTCTCCCCGACTTTCCTCTCTCCGAGTTCCCTCCTCTCCCCGACTTTCCTCTCTCCGAGTTCCCTCCTCTCCCCGACTTCCCTCTCTCCGAGTTCCCTCCTCTCCCCGACTTCCCTCTCTCCGAGTTCCCTCCTGTCCCTAGTTCCCACGCAGACGGCCAATGAAGAGTCAGACATTCGGTCAGAAGCTCGCAAACCGCTACAGCAGCGCGGAAACACGATTGAGTCTCCACTGACGCCGGGAACACAATCCTACACAATATACGCTAAATAAGCAGACATACGTACGTTGAGCGGCATGGCCGAGTCGGTCGTCTCCTCGCACTGGGTAAGTCGGAGCGGAGGACAACACGGACACTCACGTGTGAACCACGGCACTGTACAGGTGGCAGTGAACACTGAGCTGTCGCTACTTGTCATCTCGAGTGGCCGGTCCTCACGTGTCCTGTACGTTTGTCGAGACGTCCACTTTAGACCAGGTACACACGTTAAGGCAACATTCTATCGCGGTGTAACTCGTAGGTCTTGCATAATGCATTACCGTGATTTCCGGTTTTATTATTTTACAACTCCCTTGGTGTTTTGTTGACGTGTGAAGTGTCTTTGACGCAAGTGTTGGTATTTTGTTCATTTAATAAGAACATAATTTAACATTATTTGACGTCTTGAAAAGAATCAGGTGCAAAATCGCTGCCGTTTGGTAGACTGTTCACAATTGTGTGTCCGTTGAAAACGTGCATGTGTATGTATGTGCACGCACGCGCGCGTGTATATGCATCCGTACGCACATGTATGGGTGTGTGTATGTGTGTGTGCGTGTGTGGTCTATAGTGATATATATATATATATATATATATATATATATATATATATATATATATATCACTCAGTGGTAGCAGTGGTAGAATCCGCTCGAAACACAAATGGCTTATATAATTGCACCGAGATAAAACCGACAGTGGAAACACTCATAATGGATATCCGTATTGCTCTATGAGCCCGGAAAGTCTCTCGATGAGCACTCAACTTTACACCTCATGTGTGCAGTGCAATTACCTCGTGTTGCAAGGACAGTTTACTGACACGTGACCCTTGCACCGAGAACCTGATTATGCTGTGTCGTCTCCTACACCACCGGGTCTGAACTCAAGTGGTGAATATACATCGACATATTTACTTGACGTTGTCAAAACGACGACATTCTCTACTTCTGGTATTTAAGTCTAACAGCCAAACATTGCCTCGTGGAACGTCAGAACCCTCAGTACTCAGGTACCATGGCGGATGACAGGCAGTGACAGACCAAATGCATCTTAGGATAAACACACGTTCTTATGGTGTGTGTGTGTGTGCGCGTGCGTGCGTGCGTGCGTGTGTGTGTGGAGGGGGGGGGTACATGCTTGCACGCATATGGTGTGGTTGTGTGTTTGTGGGGGGGTACATGGCATCACGCATGTGGTGTGTGTATGTTTGTGGGTGGGGGGGTACATGCTTGCATGCATGTGGTGTATGTACGGGGGGGGGTACGCATGTGGCGTGTGTGTGTATGGGAGCGTATATGCTTGCTTGCATATGGTGTGTGTATATTGGGGGTTATACGCTTGCACGCATGTGGCGTGTGTGGGGGGAGGGGGTACATGCGTGCACGCATGTGGTGTGTGTGGGGGGTACATGCTTGCACGCATGTGGTGTGTGTGTGTGTATGTGGGGGGGTACATGCTTGCACGCATGTGGTGTGTGTGTGGGGGGGGGTACATGCTTGCACGCATGTGGTGTGTGTGGGGGTACATGCTTGCACGCATGTGGTGTGTGTGTGTGTGGGGGTACATGCTTGCACGCATGTGGTGTGTGTGGGGTACATGCTTGCTCTCATGTGGTGTGTGTGTGTGTGTGGAGGGGGTACATGCTTGCACGCATGTGGTGTGTGTGTGTGGGGGGGTACATGCTTGCACGGATGTGGTGTGTGTGGGGTACATGCTTGCACGCATGTGGTGTGTGTGGGGGGTACATGCTTGCTCTCATGTGGTGTGCGTGTGGGGGGGGGTACATGCTTTCACGCATGTGGTGTGTGTGGGGGGGTACATGCTTGCATGTGGTGTGTGTGGGTGGTACATGCTTTGTGGTGTGTGTGGGGGGAGGGGGTACATGCTTGCACGCATGTGGTGTGTGTGTGGGGGGTACATGCTTTCACACATGCTTGCATGCATATGGTGTGTGTATGGGGGGATATGCTTGCATGCATGGTGTATGTATATGGGGGGTACATGTTGGCATGCGTATGGTGTGTTTGTGGGGTACATTCTTGCATGCATGTGGTGTGTGTGGGGGATACATGCTTTCATGCATGTGATATGTGTGGGGGTACATGCATGTGGTGTGTGTGGGGAGGGGGGTACATGCTTGCACGCATGCTTGCATGCGTGTGGTGTGTATGGGGGGTATATGCTTGCATGCATGGTGTGTGCATGTGGGGTACATGCTTGCATGCGTGTGTGTGTGTGTGTGTGGGGGTACATGCTTGCATGTGTGTGGTGTGTGTGTGTGTGGGGGGTACATGCTTGCATGCATGTGGTGTGTGTGTGTGTGGGGGGTACATGCTTGCATGTGTGTGTGTGTGTGTGTGGGGGGGGTACATGCTTGCATGCATGTGGTGTGTGTGTGTGGGGGGGTACATGCTTGCATGTGTGTGGTGTGTGTGGGGGGTACATGCTTGCAGTGTGTGTGGGGGGGTACATGCTTGCATGCATGTGGTGTGTGTGTGTGGGGGGGTACATGCTTGCATGCGTGCATTCTTGCATACCACAACAAGTGAATAAAACACTTCTGTTCTTTGCTCATTTTATTAACTGCACCAATGTGTATTGCAACTAAGTATTCTTGTAGGGCCTTGTTAAAGTATGGTGTCGTGCCAATTGACCTATCACATGCTTACTTAGGGATGTAGTCCCTGATATGACCAAATGTTTGGCACAATATGTAATGTGTCACAAGACATTACCCATGATTGACAACATACATTGCATGGTGAGTGAGCGTGAATCTAGCATTTATATAAAAAAACAATTAACTATCGTCTTTGTCGAGTACTATGTGTCTTTGTTATGCTAAAAGTAATAATGCTGTGCAAACCTATCTCCAACATAGGAACATGCTTCAACAACTCTTGGGTAAACACCAGAAAAACCTGTATGTATAATCACGTAACTTTTGTATACATTTACCCAGTCATGATGTATAACAACACAGGTATTAATAAACCCAAAGCATAATTCACCTATAAAACATCTTTATGAACGGACAGGTTAAACTGTTAATTAAAATACTTTAAAACAGTGCTTAATATCATATTCAATTCTACGGTGCTACCGTGCAAAATACTATCTTAAAAACAGTAACATTAAATTCCCTGAAACTAGTAAATGCAACTCATAATTCTAATCTAAGTCCATCACCATGTTAAAGCTACTATATATATGCAGTAGCAAAAACATACATCTCATTTAGTGAAATACTATGTATAGTTTACCATTCATATTGAAAACTATGATTATCATCAGTTCAACTGGTTAAACTGCTCTGAATACATTTGAGAAATATTATTAAGGTACTAACATGTCTGACAAATGGTAGTCACAAAAGGATGTACAACAGCACATATTAATATCAGACAAATAGACTCTCTCTCTCTCTCTATATATATATATATATATACACACACATATATGTAAGTAACAAGTAATAGGCAGTAACGATGTTACACAAATAGTACATATAAGCAGCAGACACAAATTGTGTAATGAATACTAAACAAAAAGAGGATACGCGATGAATACAAGAAAACAGTTACCAAAGACTATAAGCACAGTAACTGAATATAGGCATATCACAAGAAATACAAGCTACACTTGTACCACAAGATTGTACTGATTTCTCAAAAACAGCAGTTCCTGATCAGGTAAGTTAAATGGTACATTTTGTAGGAAGGTATATTCACAGCAATAATATAAAATATTAATTTTAGTGAAGATAAAATAAAGTCTTCAACAGTGACGTTATTTCAATTTAACAATTTATCAGATCCCTGACTAAAATGAATTATGAATTTTAAGGGGATGTGACTTCACAGTACAACAGTGTGACGTCACCGAATACATCTACTATCCAAGGTCACACTCCAGTAGTCTTAGGTTTGAATGTCCAATTAGAAAGAATTGATTGATATGATCCCATCTGGATGCAGATGAGCAAAACTATATTACTGTTATCTAATACATGATTACATTTATACAAGTCATCTAGGACACCGATAGTTTGGCTTCAAATAACCCGTACATTGCTGATTGCCACCACAGGATTACAGTTTGTGGTCTCACAGTTTGGGTCCCACTTTGTTTATTTACCAAACTTCTCCGACACCTTTCAGCGCTGGAAGAGGGTGCTTGGGGTGTACTGGCCCTGGGGCATGTACTGGGGGTACCGCCGCCGGTCGTTCACGTCAGTGTCATCATTGAAGAACAGGGCTGGCTGGTTCCAGGGCGCCGAAGTACCGGCGAAGGAGCGGGGTGACTGGGAGTAGCCACTGTATGCCGAAGGCATGGGCAGTGCTGGGGTCATGCTTGGTGGAGGTGCGACCTCGCGACGCTCTCTGTCTCTCAGCTTCTGTTTCCTCTCACGCATACGTCTCCTGGAGTCAACACAAACAACTCTCACTCAAACTGTTCAGTCCACAAAAACAATTTTTTATTACATGTTTTAAGTGAATGAATCTCTGTTGAAATTACTGGTTGGGTGATGATTTATTTATTAATATTATTCTTACTAGCATTTATATAATGGCATATATCTGGCACGGCAGAAGGTAAAGATAAGTTCTAGTGCATAAGTCAAACATAAATGTAAATAAACAATTCAGACCGCAATGTAACTTAAGCAGCCGGCAAAATGAATAAAACAATTGAGAGTAAACTAGAAGTAATATATGTCTAACTAGTTTACATCAAATCATGTGTTCTTGATGCACAAAACACAGTGCCACAATTACCACCACAGCACTATTCATTTACCTAATAAATCTCATCACCGCTCAATACTCTCAGGGGGAGAAAAGCCTGGTACATCGGAAACATAACTAAATAACTCTAAATAGCTATCACTGTGTTTTCAGAAGAATATATCCGACTGGCAGATCAGAGGAGGTGCACTTTCTACTTGGCTTGGACCCAAATGGAAGATTTCAGAAGACGGTTGTTCCTGTCTACATCAGATGTACTGGTGGCTGACCAGGACTATATTGGACAGGCACATTTTGTTGCAGTGACTGCACGGGAATGTCTGGGTGCTGGAATGTGGTGAAGGTTTATCTCCTCTTCCTTCTCTTCCACATGTACTCTCCTTGCTGTCTCCAAGTCACGAGACCTGCCACTTAATGGACTCCTTGTCTCACTTGCTGTCACCAAGTGATGTGACCTGCCACTTGGAGGCTCCTTGTCTCACTTGCTGTCTCCAAGTGATGTGACCTGCCACTTGGAGGCTTCTTGTCTCACTTGCTGTCACCAAGTGATGTGACCTGCCACTTGGAGGCTTCTTGTCTCACTTGCTGTCTCCAAGTGATGTGACCTGCCACTTGGAGGCTCCCTGTCTCACTTGCTGTCACCAAGTGATGTGACCTGCCACTTGGAGGCTTCTTGTCTCACTTGCTGTCACCAAGTGATGTGACCTGCCACTTAAAGGCTCCTTGTCTCACTTGCTGTCTCCAAGTGATGTGACCTGCCACTTGAAGGCTCCTTGTCTCACTTGCTGTCTCCAAGTGATGTGACCTGCCACTTGGAGGCTTCTTGTCTCACTTGCTGTCTCCAAGTCACGAGACCTGCCACTTAATAGGCTCCTTGTCTCACTTGCTGTCTCCAAGTGATGTGACCTGCCACTTAATAGGCTCCTTGTCTCACTTGCTGTCTCCAAGTGATGTGACCTGCCACTTAGAGGCTCCTTGTCTCACTTGCTGTCTCCAAGTGATGTGACCTGCCACTTAAAGGCTCCTTGTCTCACTTGCTGTCTCCAAGTCACGTGACCTGCCACTTGGAGGCTCCTTGTCTCACTTGCTGTCTCCAAGTCATGAGACCTGCCACTTAAAGGCTCCTTGTCTCACTTGCTGTCTCCAAGTGATGTGACCTGCCACTTAGAGGCTCCTTGTCTCACTTGCTGTCTCCAAGTGATGTGACCTGCCACTTAATAGGCTCCTTGTCTCACTTGCTGTCTCCAAGTCACGAGACCTGCCACTTAATAGGCTCCTTGTCTCACTTGCTGTCTCCAAGTGATGTGACCTGCCACTTGAAGGCTCCTTGTCTCACTTGCTGTCTCCAAGTGATGTGACCTGCCACTTAGAAGGCTCCTTGTCTCACTTGCTGTCTCCAAGTGATGTGACCTGCCACTTGGAGGCTCCTTGTCTCACTTGCTGTCTCCAAGTGATGTGACCTGCCACTTGGAGGCTCCTTGTCTCACTTGCTGTCACCAAGTGATGTGACCTGCCACTTGGAGGCTCCTTGTCTCACTTGCTGTCTCCAAGTGATGTGACCTGCCACTTGGAGGCTCCTTGTCTCACTTGCTGTCTCCAAGTGATGTGACCTGCCACTTAAAGGCTCCTTGTCTCACTTGCTGTCTCCAAGTGATGTGACCTGCCACTTGGAGGCTCCTTGTCTCACTTGCTGTCTCCAAGTCACGAGACCTGCCATTTAATAGGCTCCTTGTCTCACTTGCTGTCTCCAAGTGATGTGACCTGCCACTTGGAGGCTCCTTGTCTCACTTGCTGTCTCCAAGTGATGTGACCTGCCACTTGGAGGCTCCTTGTCTCACTTGCTGTCTCCAAGTCACGTGACCTGCCACTTGGAGGCTCCTTGTCTCACTTGCTGTCTCCAAGTGATGTGACCTGCCACTTGGAGGCTCCTTGTCTCACTTGCTGTCTCCAAGTGATGTGACCTGCCACTTGGAGGCTCCTTGTCTCACTTGCTGTCTCCAAGTGATGTGACCTGCCACTTGGAGGCTCCTTGTCTCACTTGCTGTCTCCAAGTGATGTGACCTGCCACTTGGAGGCTCCTTGTCTCACTTGCTGTCTCCAAGTGATGTGACCTGCCACTTAATAGGCTCCTTGTCTCACTTGCTGTCTCCAAGTCACGAGACCTGCCACTTGGAGGCTCCTTGTCTCACTTGCTGTCTCCAAGTGATGTGACCTGCCACTTGGAGGCTCCTTGTCTCACTTGCTGTCACCAAGTCATGTGACCTGCCACTTGGAGGCTCCTTGTCTCACTTGCTGTCTCCAAGTGATGTGACCTGCCACTTGGAGGCTCCTTGTCTCACTTGCTGTCTCCAAGTGATGTGACCTGCCACTTGGAGGCTTCTTGTCTCACTTGCTGTCTCCAAGTCACGAGACCTGCCACTTGAGTCTTTCTCACTTGGTCCCAAGTGATGACCTGCACTGGAGGCTCCTTGTCTCACTTGCTGTCTCCAAGTGATGTGACCTGCCACTTGGAGGCTTCTTGTCTCACTTGCTGTCTCCAAGTCATGAGACCTGCCACTTAATAGGCTCCTTGTCTCACTTGCTGTCTCCAAGTGATGTGACCTGCCACTTGGAGGCTCCTTGTCTCACTTGCTGTCTCCAAGTGATGTGACCTGCCACTTGGAGGCTTCTTGTCTCACTTGCTGTCTCCAAGTGATGTGACCTGCCACTTGGAGGCTTCTTGTCTCACTTGCTGTCTCCAAGTGATGTGACCTGCCACTTGGAGGCTCCTTGTCTCACTTGCTGTCTCCAAGTGATGTGACCTGCCACTTGGAGGCTTCTTGTCTCACTTGCTGTCCCAAGTGATGTGACCTGCCACTTGTGAAGGCTCCTTGTCTCACTTGCTGTCTCCAAGTGATGTGACCTGCCACTTGGAGGCTTCTTGTCTCACTTGCTGTCTCCAAGTCATGTGACCTGCCACTTAAGTAGGCTTCCTGTCAACTGCTGTCTGTGTGTGACTGATTGAGGTTGCCATAGATGTGACAAGTCTGACTGTTCATACAGTGATCGTGACCTTCCATTGTGTACAGAGCTCTGTGTCTACATTTGTCACCAATGTGTGACCTGCCATACAGGTGCTTGGTAGGCTATTGTCCTCCATTGCTTGTTACATGTGACCTGTCCACTCAGGTTGTAACACTGTGCTGTCAACCAGGAGGGAAGTCAGGACAATGGCCCTGTAGACACTTACTGTTGTGTTTCATCTGAGTATGTGAGTGTTCCATACATGTTTGTACAATCTGTGACTGTTCCATACATGCTTGTACAGTCTGTGGCTGTTCCATACAGACTTGTACAGTCTGTGACTGTTCCATACATATTTGTACAGTATGTGACTGTTCACTACACGCTTGTACAGTCTATGACTGTTCCATACATGCTTGCACAATCTGTGATTGTTCCATACATGTTTGTACAATCTGTGACTGTTCCATACATGCTTGTACAGTCGATGACTGTTCTATACATGTTGTACAGTCTGTGACTGTTCCATGCATGCTTGTACAGTCTATGATTGTTCTATACATGTTTGTACAGTCTATGACTGTTCCATACATGCTTGTACAGTCTATGACTGTTCCATACATGCTTGTACAATCTGTGACTGTTCATTACATGCTTGTACAGTCTATGACTGTTCCATACATGCTTGTACAGTCTATGACTGTTCCATACATGCTTGTATAGTCTGTGATTGTTCCATACATGCTTGTACAGTCTATGACTGTTCTATACATGTTTGTACAGTCTATGACTGTTCCATACATGCTTGTACAATCTGTGACTGTTCCATACATGCTTGTACAGTCTATGACTGTTCCATACATGCTTGTACAGTCTATGACTGTTCCATACATGCTTGTACAGTCTGTGACTGTTCCATACATGCTTGTACAATCTGTGACTGTTCATTACACTGCTTGTACAGTCTATGACTGTTCCATACATGCTTGTACAATCTGTGACTGTTCCATACATGCTTGTATAGTCTGTGATTGTTCCATACATGTTTGTACAATCTGTGACTGTTCCATACATGCTTGTACAGTCGATGACTGTTCTATACATGTATGTACAGTCTGTGACTGTTCCATGCATGCTTGTACAGTCTATGACTGTTCTATACATGTATGTACAGTCTATGACTGTTCCATGCATGCTTGTACAGTCTATGACTGTTCCATGCATGCTTGTACAATCTGTGACTGTTCATTACATGCTTGTACAGTCTATGACTGTTCCATACATGCTTGTATAGTCTGTGATTGTTCCATACATGTTTGTACAATCTGTGACTGTTCCATACATGCTTGTATAGTCTGTGATTGTTCCATACATGTTTGTACAATCTGTGACTGTTCCATACATGCTTGTACAGTCGATGACTGTTCTATACATGTATGTACAGTCTGTGACTGTTCCATGCATGTTTGTACAGTCTATGACTGTTCTATACATGTATGTACAGTCTATGACTGTTCCATGCATGCTTGTACAGTCTATGACTGTTCCATGCATGCTTGTACAATCTGTGACTGTTCATTACATGCTTGTACAGTCTATGACTGTTCCATACATGCTTGTATAGTCTGTGATTGTTCCATACATGTTTGTACAATCTGTGACTGTTCCATACATGCTTGTATAGTCTGTGATTGTTCCATACATGTTTGTACAATCTGTGACTGTTCCATACATGCTTGTACAGTCGATGACTGTTCTATACATGTATGTACAGTCTGTGACTGTTCCATGCATGTTTGTACAGTCTATGACTGTTCTATACATGTATGTACAGTCTATGACTGTTCCATGCATGCTTGTACAGTCTATGACTGTTCCATGCATGCTTGTACAATCTGTGACTGTTCATTACATGCTTGTACAGTCTATGACTGTTCCATACATGCTTGTACAGTCTATGACTGTTCCATACATGCTTGTACAGTCTATGACTGTTCCATACATGCTTGTACAGTCTATGACTGTTCCATCATGTTGTAAGTCTTGATGTTCCATACATGTTTGTACAGATCTGTGACTGTTCATTACACTGCTTTGTACATCTTGATGTTCATACAGTGTAATCTTGATGTTCCATACATGTTGTACATCATGACTGTTCATACAGCTTGTACAGTCTATGACTGTTCCATCAGCTTGTATAGTCTTGATGTTCCATACAGTTGTACACTAGTCTGTGATTGTTCACTTATACATGCTTGTTTGTACAATCTGTGACTGTTCCATACATGCTTGTACAGTCTATGACTGTTCCATACATGCTTGTACAGTCTGTGATTGTTCCATACATGTTTGTACAATCTGTGACTGTTCATACACGCTTGTACAGTCTATGACTGTTCCATACATGCTTGTACAGTCTGTGACTGTTCCATACATGCTTGTACAGTCTATGACTGTTCCATACATGCTTGTACAGTCTATGACTGTTCCATACATGCTTGTACAGTCTGTGATTGTTCCATACATGTTTGTACAATCTGTGACTGTTCATTACACGCTTGTACAGTCTATGACTGTTCCATACATGTTGTACAGTCTGTGATTGTTCCATACATGTTTGTACAATCTGTGACTGTTCCATACATGCTTGTACAGTCGATGACTGTTCTATACATGTATGTACAGTCTGTGACTGTTCCATGCATACTTGTACAGTCTATGATTGTTCCATGCATGCTTGTACAGTCTGTGACTGTACCATACATGTTTGTACTGTCTGTGACTGTTCAATACATGCTTGTACAGAGTGCTGAAGGCACTTACAATGCTCCACAAGTAATATAACCAGAAATCATGCAGTTTTGGCAGGGTAAGGTACTGTATCAAAACCATCCACCTAATCTTATTTCCTAACTAAATGCATTTGCACAGGTTACATGTAAAAGAAGACTTGCCTGTAGCTGAAGGAGACGGCAATGAACATGATGACCAAGAAGAGGGCAAATAAGCCAATAGCAAGGCTGAGGATGAGAGACAATTTTGACTCTGCATAGGCATCTGAAACAACATACATGCCACAAAGTTATCACTTGGCATAGGCATCTGAAACAACATACATGCCACAAAATGATCACTTGGCATAGGCATCTGAGATAATAAGCACACTTGAAGATAAACCCCAACTCGCTTAACAACAAAACATGATCATCAGGCACCATGCACACCAGATATACAACACACATTATTGAACCTTGTAGACATCATCAGAAACAATCTGTCATGTCACTGAAATCCAGAAGCATATTTAAAACAACTTAAATGTACCTATTTATACAAAGTCACAATTTGTAATCGTCACTCAAGGAATTTATTTCACCAAGCAAGAAACCTTGGTAATATTATTGCAACACAGTTCATTAAAATATGTTTTCAATTCTCTTTCATTCGTTTGACTATTGTTGTACAAGTTTCTGGAAATAAACATGCAACTATACTGGGCAACTGTCAGATCCATAGTCTGATCTCATATTAATTATTGGCATATCACCTTGGTAACAGCAGGTCGACTCAAAAATTTGTCATGTTTTGAAAGTTTGTCTTCGCAACCATGTTTAGTTAACGTGAATACAAAAGGACACATGTGTCAGACACACATTTCCCACACACAGTTCTTACCGGGAAACATTAATTCTTGGTTTATATAAAAAACACAAATGTTTAGATGAGAATTACAATAAACATATTCTGGACCATGCCTTTGATCTGTAGTGGACATGTTTGTTAGCTTCTCAAACTTGGTTGCTAGGCAACGGCATGAACGAGTATGAGAATTGTACCAGGTTGGAAGTACGTACCAATACGGATGTCGCAGTGGGTTCCTGTAAACAGATTGGTGCACCTGCATGTTGGCTTGTGAGCGTATGTGTCATACTGACAGCTTCCTCCGTTCTTACAGTAGCCAACCTCTGAGTTGCACCAGTCTGTTGTAGTAAACAGGATAAATAAATAATGAAACTGCTCAAGCATTGCGATTGTGATACAATCTAGTTGAATTGTATAAACTGCAGAAGATTGTACTCATATTCTAGTACATTTCCTTCATAACTATCCTGTTGGCTTTCTCAGGATAGCGGTTGAAACATCTTAAAAGAAACGACCTAACTTTGGAAGCAGGCAATAATGAAAACGTTTGACATAAGATAAGTAGTCAGAGTGTCCACTAATGACACGTTTCCTTGTTTCAGTAATTAATCTGTAAATAGTTATGTTAAATCATGACAAACTTAATTTATTTCATTGTGGACCATAAATTAGATCAAGTGATTCTAAGAACCAGAAATATCACGTGACTAGATTATACTGGTGTTCCTGTACCGACGTTGGCTTTCCATGCTATCCTAAAGACCACACAATGAACAAGAACAAATCAGATGTGTTAAGATCTAAATCCCAGACCAGTTTGTCAAGTTACTAAATGTAATAACAAAAGGTGATCATTTCAACCACTCATTGTTTCAATAAACCTACAACAGAGATTATTAATTTTCAACTATTCTCACACAATATAATTGAGTGAACGTGATTCAGAAGTTAAAAAACCAGGAGAACAAAGGATTAATAAAAGGAGTGTGTGTGTGTGTATATATATATATATATATATATATATATATATATATATATATATATATATAAATATTTGTATTACATGTGTGTATTCCTAAATGCAGCGTACGTATATCAACTAAGCAAGTGGTCAACAACAAAGACACACTTACTGATGCACACTTTGTCCTTGTCACCCGATGAGCCGGTGGACAATGTTGTTGTGTCAACACTGCAGTCGTAGCAGAAGTTCTTGACATCTGTTGGTTGGTAGGTTCCCACTGAACACTTCTCACAACCTCCCTGGTCATTCAGTCGCTGACCAGAAGGACAAACTGCAACACACGGCTCTTATAAGATATGGTGTCAGTGGGGACCTTTTCATGTCAGTGTGATACTGTCACCACCATGGCATGTCAGTGGGATACTGTCACCACCACGGCATGTCAGTGGGATACTGTCACCACCATGGCGTGTCAGTGGGATACTGTCACCACCACAATGTGTCAGTTGGATACTGTCACCACCACGGCATGTCAGTGGGATACTGTCACCACCACGGCATGTCAGTGGGATACTGTCACCACCACGGCATGTCAGTGGGATACTGTCACCACCACGGCATGTCAGTGGGATACTGTCACCACCACGGCATGTCAGTGGGATACTGTCACCACCACGGCATGTCAGTGTGATACTGTCACCACCACGGCATGTCAGTGGGATACTGTCACCACCACGGCATGTCAGTGTGATACTGTCACCACCATGGCATGTCAGTGGGATACTGTCACCACCATGGCATGTCAGTGGGATACTGTCACCACCACGGCATGTCAGTGTGATACTGTCACCACCACGGCATGTCAGTGGGATACTGTCACCACCACGGCATGTCAGTGGGATACTGTCACCACCACGGCATGTCAGTGGGATACTGTCACCACCATGGCGTGTCAGTTGGATACTGTCACCACCACCATGTGTCAGTTGGATACTGTCACCACCACGGCATGTCAGTGGGATACTGTCACCACTACGGTGTGTCAGTTGGATACTGTCACCACCACCGTGTGTCAGTTGGATACTGTCACCACCACCGTGTGTCAGTGGGATACTGTCACCACCATGGCGTGTCAGTGGGATACTGTCACCACCACCGTGTGTCAGTTGGATACTGTCACCACCACCGTGTGTCAGTTGGATACTGTCACCACCACCGTGTGTCAGTGGGATACTGTCACCACCATGGCGTGTCAGTTGGATACTGTCACCACCACCATGTGTCAGTTGGATACTGTCACCACCACGGCATGTCAGTGGGATACTGTCACCACTACGGTGTGTCAGTTGGATACTGTCACCACCACCGTGTGTCAGTTGGATACTGTCACCACCACCGTGTGTCAGTGGGATACTGTCAACACCACGGCGTGTCAGTGGGATACTGTCACCACCACGGCATGTCAGTGGGATACTGTCACCACCACGGCATGTCAGTGGGATACTGTCACCACCATGGCATGTCAGTGGGATACTGTCACCACCACCGTGTGTCAGTGGGATACTGTCACCACCACGGCGAGTCAGTGGGATACTGTCACCACCATGGCATGTCAGTGGGATACTGTCACCACCACCGTGTGTCAGTGGGATACTGTCACCACCATGGCGAGTCAGTGGGATACTGTCAACACCACGGTGTGTCAGTGGGATACTGTCACCACCACGGCGTGTCAGTTGGATACTGTCAACACCACGGTGTGTCAGTGGGATACTGTCACCACCATGGCGTGTCAGTGGGATACTGTCACCACCACGGTGTGTCAGTGGGATACTGTCACCACCATGGCGTGTCAGTGGGATACTGTCACCACCATGGTGAGTCAGTGGGATACTGTCAACACCACGGTGTGTCAGTGGGATACTGTCACCACCACGGTGTGTCAGTGGGATACTGTCAACACCACGGTCAGTGGGATACTGTCACCACCATGGCGTGTCAGTGGGATACTGTCACCACCATGGCGAGTCAGTGGGATACTGTCAACACCACGGTGTGTCAGTGGGATACTGTCACCACCACGGCGTGTCAGTGGGATACTGTCAACACCACGGTGTGTCAGTGGGATACTGTCACCACCATGGCGAGTCAGTGGGATACTGTCACCACCACGGTGTGTCAGTGGGATACTGTCACCACCATGGCGTGTCAGTGGGATACTGTCACCACCATGGCGAGTCAGTGGGATACTGTCAACACCACGGTGTGTCAGTGGGATACTGTCACCACCACGGCGTGTCAGTGGGATACTGTCAACACCACGGTGTGTCAGTGGGATACTGTCAACACCACGGCGTGTCAGTGGGATACTGTCACCACCACGACATGTCAGTGGGATACTGTCACCACCATGGCATGTCAGTGGGATACTGTCACCACCACCATGTGTCAGTTGGATACTGTCACCACCATGGCATGTCAGTGGGATACTGTCACCACCACGGCATGTCAGTGGGATACTGTCACCACCATGGCATGTCAGTGGGATACTGTCACCACCACCATGTGTCAGTTGGATACTGTCACCACCACGACATGTCAGTGGGATACTGTCACCACCATGGCATGTCAGTGGGATACTGTCACCACCACGACATGTCAGTGGGATACTGTCACCACCATGGCATGTCAGTGGGATACTGTCACCACCACGCATGTCAGTGGGATACTGTCACCACCACGGCATGTCAGTGGGATACTGTCACCACCACCATGTGTCAGTTGGATACTGTCACCACCACGACATGTCAGTGGGATACTGTCACCACCATGGCATGTCAGTGGGATACTGTCACCACCACGGCATGTCAGTGGGATACTGTCACCACCATGGCATGTCAGTGGGATACTGTCACCACCACCATGTGTCAGTTGGATACTGTCACCACCACGACATGTCAGTGGGATACTGTCACCACCATGGCATGTCAGTGGGATACTGTCACCACCAAGGCGTGTTGTCAGTGGGATACTGTCACCACCACGGCATGTCAGTGTGATACTGTCACCACCATGGCATGTCAGTGGGATACTGTCACCACCATGGCATGTCAGTGGGATACTGTCACCACCACGGCATGTCAGTGTGATACTGTCACCACCACGGCATGTCAGTGGGATACTGTCACCACCATGGCATGTCAGTGGGATACTGTCACCACCACCATGTGTCAGTTGGATACTGTCACCACCACGACATGTCAGTGGGATACTGTCACCACCATGGCATGTCAGTGGGATACTGTCACCACCACGGCATGTCAGTGTGATACTGTCACCACCACGGCATGTCAGTGGGATACTGTCACCACCATGGCATGTCAGTGGGATACTGTCACCACCACCATGTGTCAGTTGGATACTGTCACCACCACGACATGTCAGTGGGATACTGTCACCACCATGGCATGTCAGTGGGATACTGTCACCACCACGGCATGTCAGTGTGATACTGTCACCACCACGGCATGTCAGTGGGATACTGTCACCACCACCATGTGTCAGTTGGATACTGTCACCACCACGACATGTCAGTGGGATACTGTCACCACCATGGCATGTCAGTGGGATACTGTCACCACCACGGCATGTCAGTGTGATACTGTCACCACCACGGCATGTCAGTGGGATACTGTCACCACCACCATGTGTCAGTTGGATACTGTCACCACCACGACATGTCAGTGGGATACTGTCACCACCATGGCATGTCAGTGGGATACTGTCACCACCACGGCATGTCAGTGGGATACTGTCACCACCATGGCATGTCAGTGGGATACTGTCACCACCATGTGTCAGTTGGATACTGTCACCACCACGACATGTCAGTGGGATACTGTCACCACCATGGCATGTCAGTGGGATACTGTCACCACCACGGCATGTCAGTGTGATACTGTCACCACCACGGCATGTCAGTGGGATACTATCACCACCACCATGTGTCAGTTGGATACTGTCACCACCACGGCATGTCAGTGTGATACTGTCACCACCACGGCATGTCAGTGGGATACTGTCACCACCATGGCATGTCAGTGGGATACTGTCACCACCACCATGTGTCAGTTGGATACTGTCACCACCACGACATGTCAGTGGGATACTGTCACCACCATGGCATGTCAGTGGGATACTGTCACCACCACGGCATGTCAGTGTGATACTGTCACCACCACGGCATGTCAGTGGGATACTGTCACCACCAT
>JAODUO010000131.1:35000-45000 GCA_025642075.2 Ridgeia piscesae
GCTATTTTTGAAATGAACGCGTCGGCGTGATTGGGAACGTTTCCACCGTGAAACGTCGCTTGCTATAATTAGATTTCATTTAACTGTTCGGGAAGCCTGTTATTAGGCTGGTACCTGCAGCGAGTTTCTGCATCTTTTCAATGGGCGACTGTGTTAGACACACGCACCTGCGTCTTAAGTGAGCACGTCGACAGGAGAGAGATCCAGAATCTGTCAGTGTGGAGAAACGTAGTTTAATTGATAGTATGTGTGGCCTATTCGCACTCATTTGTGTACATCTGGTGTTGATTCTTTCGTTTTCGTGCAGTTATATCCTCGTGCGTATCACAAACACTTCAGAATGTATAAATGGGCATGATAAGAGATCTGGATAACCATTTTCTAAGGTGACATAGGTTTATAAAGATGTTTATTCCATCTGTGAGATATTTGACCTTCCGAAGTATAGGCGTCAGGTAGAGGTCATTGATGGCTTTCCATGGCATTTTATATGATACGACAGGTGATTGTGTGTGTGTGTGTGTGTGTGTGTGTGTGTGTGTGTGTGTGTGTGTGTGTGTGTGTGTGTGTGTGTGTGTGCGTGCGTGCGTGCGTGCGTGCGTGCGTGCGTGCGTGCGTGCGTGCGTGCGTGCGTGCGTGCGTGCGTGCGTGCGTGCGTGCGTGCGTGCGTGCGTGCGTGCGTGCGTGCGTGCGTGCGTGCGTGCGTGCGTGCGTGCGTGCGTGCGTGCGTGCGTGCGTGCGTGCGTGCGTGCGTGCGTGCGTGCGTGCGTGCGTGCGTGCGTGCTGCGTGCGTGCGTGCGTGCGTGCGTGCGGCTGCGTGCGTGCGTGCGTGCGTGCGTGCGTGCGTGGTGCGTGCGTGCGTGCGTGCGTGCGTGCGTGCGTGCGTGCGTGCGTGCGTGCGTGCGTGCGTGCGTGCGTGCGTGCGTGCGTGCGTGCGTGCGTGCGTGCGTGCGTGCGTGCGTGCGTGCGTGCGTGCGTGCGTGCGTGCGTGCGTGCGTGCGTGCGTGCGTGTGTGTGTGCTATACTTGATTCGACCGTTGATACTTTGCTACACCGTGCGCTCTAATTACTACACGTTAATTGCACGGATATTCAGAGAAAACGGAACAAGCCAAACACAAAACTAATGCCGACGAACATGGCGGCTTTTGCCCACAACAACAACGACAATCATCATCACTTATAATAATCATCGTGTTTCCCGTGCTTACACGCGACTTGTGCGAGTTGTTCGCAGTCCTATCACCACGACCACACTTAACCCTCGCCAAGGACACTTGCCGCTGGCGACACCCCGGGGTGTTGCCTAAACCTATTGCGCCGAAGCAGTGAATGGAATGACGCGATTGCGGCTAGAATGCTAATTTCGCATTCATCGGGCGGCAATCAAAGTTGGTCCTCTTCATCGAAATTAGAATATCGGTGCCGACGTGTATGGCTAGCTGCGGGGATGAGACGGTTTAAGAGTTGTTAGCGAGTTGTGAGCTACGCCCAATTTACTGCGGTAAAGAGGAAGGACGACCCACGACGCGCCGGGTAAACAACTCGGTGTGTTTATGCGGCGGCCCGATGCTCGATGTCTGGCGGCGCGTACTCGGGCATAGACGGCCACAAGCACGGTCCGACACTTCCACATACACGGGTGTGTTCTGGCTAAAGATGGCACAGCATGCGTCTGTTGAATACATTCTAGAGGATCTATACTGCTCGTGTAAGAACGTTGGAATGGAGCTGGTTACGTAATAGAGTTCTGTGCTTGGTTTTCTCTTTATTTCCATGTCTATGTCGCTTCCGTTTCTTCCGTTTCTTCCCCACCGTTAATGCAGTGTGCCTTTCCTCTCCGTTTCCATGTCCATGGATCTATCCCCCTCTCTTTGCCTGCATGTATGTATGTATGTATGTATGTATGTATGTATGTATGTATGTATGTATGTATGTATGTATGTATGTATGTATGTATGTATGTATGTATGTATGTATGTATGTATGTATGTATGTATGTATGTATGTATGTATGCATGTATGTATGTATGTATGTATGTTAGCTCGTATGTACGTGTATGTGTCTATCTCTGTCTATGTCTATGCCTTTGTCTTTCTTCCTTCGCCCCTCTCTCTCCCTCTCTGTATCCTGCCTCCCCCTCTCCCTCCCTGCCTCCCTGCCTCCCTGCCTCCCTGCCTCCCTGCCTCCCTGCTTCCTATGGCTTCCACCCCCCACCCCTCACACACACACACACACACACACACACACACACACACACACACACACACACACACACACACACACACACAACACACAGACACACACACACACACACACAACACACACACACACACACACACACAACACACACACACACACACAGACACACAGACACACAGACACACAGACACACAGACACACAGACACACAGACACACAGACACACAGACACACAACACACAGACACACAGACACACAGACACACAGACACACAGACACACAGACACACAGACACACAGACACACAGACACACAGACACACAGACACACAGACACACAGACACACAGACACACAGACACACAGACACACAGACACACAGACACACAGACACACAGACACACAGACACACAGCACACACAGACACACAGACACACAGACACACAGACACACAGACACACAGACACACAGACACACAGACACACAGACACACAGACACACAGACACACAGACACACAGACACACAGACACACAGACACACAGACACACAGACACACAGACACACAGACACACAGACACACAGACACACAGACACACAGACACACAGACACACAGACACACAGACACACAGACACACAGACACACAGACACACAGACACACAGACACACAGACACACAGACACACAGACACACAGACACACAGACACACAGACACACAGACACACAGACACACAGACACACAGACACACAGACACACAGACACACAGACACACAGACACACAGACACACAGACACACAGACACACAGACACACAGACACACAGACACACAGACACACAGACACACAGACACACAGACACACAGACACACAGACACACAGACACACAGACACACAGACACACAGACACACAGACACACAGACACACAGACACACAGACACACAGACACACAGACACACAGACACACAGACACACAGACACACAGACACACAGACACACAGACACACAGACACACAGACACACAGACACACAGACACACAGACACACAGACACACAGACACACAGACACACAGACACACAGACACACAGACACACAGACACACACACACAGACACACAGACACACAGACACACAGACACACAGACACACAGACACACAGACACACAGACACACAACACAGACACACAGACACACAGACACACAGACACACAGACACACAGACACACAGACACACAGACACACAGACACACAGACACACAGACACACAGACACACAGACACACAGACACACAGACACACAGACACACAGACACACAGACACACAGACACACAGACACACAGACACACAGACACACAGACACACAGACACACAGACACACAGACACACAGACACACACACAGACACACAGACACACAGACACACAGACACACAGACACACAGACACACAGACACACAGACACAAAGGGAAGGCACACAGACAGACACACCTCATTAGCCCCGTGCTCCCAGTCTGTCATCCCGGGGCACTGCTCACTTTTTCCCTCGTGAAAGCACCATATGCCCCGGGCCGGGAGAAATCTGGAGCCAGCTGTGCCGACGTTTTTTCTCGGCGCTAACATTAGAACATCTCACCGCAGCGAGGTCGCCAATGGAGACAAGGGCTTGGCTCGGGAAATGGGCAGCCTAATCCTGACCCCAACGCATCAATCATCCGGGAACGCGCACCCGTGCTCCATCGGTGGGAGTGTTGCGCGCGCCACTGCGACACCGCTGCTTGTTGCGTCTATGCGCGTGAGTCGCGACCACGCCAGGACTAGGTATATGTATGACCACGCCAGGGCTATGCTTTTGTTATTCTCACGATATGGCGCCAGATTGGGAAATGTCAAATTATTGTAATGCGAATATTCTTCCAGAAGCGTAAAATAAATAGTTTTCGTCCCTAGAGCGGTGGTAAGGTAAGTTTTGGGTAGGGGCCTGAAGTGGACGCAATGCATGTCGCTTCCTGGTATAACTTTCATTATATGCCTGCTCATTCCACGAACGATTCAAGTTCTGTTCTTCTTTTCCCAGTACTATGCACAGCTCATACGTTTGAGAGTTACAACAAGACGCAGCTCCAATATATATATATATATATATATATATATATATATATATATATATATATATATATATATATATATATTTTTTTGTAGACATGAACAAATAAAGTATATGCTAATTGTCGGATTAAGTAAATTGTGAGTCCTGAATGACATCACCTCTATTATGTATCTACCATATGAGAAGCTTGTTCCAGTTTACAACAGTTCTAGGTAAAATAACATTCTGTGTGATTCAGTGCTGGAACAAAATGTGTATAAAACTAACGTGATACGGCTGTCTGGAGAATCGAGTTATTGAAGAAAGATATTGATTCATATTCACACATGCCACGGCGTTTACTCTTTTGTACATTAAATTTAAAATGTAAATGGCGTTTGTATTAGATTCAATTTCACGTAACATGTCGAAACGCCATGTCATCAATAAAACCTAAGTACGAATTCTCAAGTTATCAAAGTTATCAATGAATCTTAGTTATATGTTTAATGTTTATACCCGTTTCATTATTTTAGTAGGTTTAAAATGTAATTAAACCATATGTTTAAACCTATATTTATATTTATTTATTATATTTATTTCATTTTAAAATATTTATTTTAAATCAATACAAATCATTTATGTATTTATTTTATGACGGACTAAATTGTATAACCTTGTCACCACCGCCAGAACCAGTGCGAATGTATGGAATAGTCTGCGACTGCCTATGTAATTACTGGTTTTTTATGTTTATGATTGTGTACTGATATTATACAAAGTTCTATCATTTGAGAAATGTAATAAACTATCTTGTATCTTTTAGGCGTTAGGCTATGAAAGATGTCTCAAGCTGCTCTGGGATGCCTCGAAGAATGCCGTCAGAGTCGTTTATGTGACGTCACCTGATGTCACTGCTATGACGTCACAATGGCGCAGAAGGCTGTGGGAACTGGTGTAGAAACGTCGTCTTCGCTATCGCATGCGGTCATCGCCCTCGTATCGTATTCGGGGTGACTCCATTAGCTCAAAGAAACCTGTCTTTGATAATAGCGATGCAACCGAGATAAGACGGTTAAAAGTGAACTTATCGAGATTGCGCCATCGTTGTCGGTTAAGAGAGCAATAGTTTCGCCCCAAATACACGAGACTTGCTTGTTGCTGTTGAGCGGATTTTGTCGTAGACATATTGGACTACTGTTTGAATTAGATACAATTGTTGGTATGTCGTCTACATGTCTAGAAATGTGAAAGTTTAAGGTTAAGTTAGATAGGTGTACGGTTGTTTTTTTTTAATTCGTTCTGCATATCGATTTAAATTACAGAATCATCTGATGCCTTTGGGATACCGCTATTCCCTATTCCGTAATATCGCTCGCAGTGACGCATTGACGCATTGACGCAGTGACGCATTGACACATTGACGCATTGACGCATTGACGAATTGACGCATTGACGCATTGACGCATTAACGCAGTGACGCAGTGACGCAGTGACGTAGTGACGCAGTGACGAAGTGACGAAGTGTCAAAAAGGCTAATACTGGCTATACCAACGACTTCCCAGCCACGAGAACCTGGGCTCAAATCCTGCATGTACTGTCGTGTCGAGCCATCGGAAATTCGTTCGCCCTACGTTGCTCTAGTTCAGTCAACTGTAAGAATAAGGCGCAGCGTGGTTGAATTCTTCCCAGAGAAGTCGAGATGATCTCATTTGAAGAACATATTTGTCTGTGAAGAGTAAGGCGCTTTGAGCAGTCCGAATGTATATTACGCTATTAACAATTATATATACCTTTTACATTATGTCTTTGTACTAGATACGATACGAAATCATTAGAACCACCACACATAGCATTAGCTCGGGAGATATGAATTACTTATTTATTGTGACAACTTAGGAGCGTGTTGCAATTGACATTCATCTATGCAATAGACACAGCTGTGATCCATTGTTCAGTACGCTGCAGACATGCGATATGGCACTAGACACCTGACGCTGGTTGATTCCGCTCGAGCAAGACGTAATTATCAACCGATTTTCCATCGGCGTCGACTTTTTGTTCTCAGCCTCCGTGCACGAGCACCGGAGCGTGACTGTCGGCGGCGATCTAATCTCGCGTCGTCTGTAAAAATACCGATTCGCAGAACGAGTAACGGTCATGAAAGAGATTACGCACAAACAACACGACCTTGCGACGTGTGCACCTTGACCTGGTTCTTGTATTGTGATTCAAACACGACATAACACAACAGAAGACGTTATCGAAGGAGCGAATGAACGTCTAGTGTCAGCGTGGGATATCCGAGCGCTGTTCGGCTGTTCTGAAGCATCTGTGAGGGATCAAACGCTCTAGACGTCATTTTGCGTCACACGCATCAACGGACAGATTTGTCGCCGTTTTTGTCCATCGTGCAACGTCTGAGTTTTTCTGTGCGTCTTTTGGCGTTGTTAGTCGTTGCCGTAGCAACGTGGAACACCTGCAAACTAGCTCGGCGATTACGCCACTTTGCCGAGAGCTGCCGTCTGACCCAATAAGTGTTCGGATTGTGAGTCTGTTCGGCATTAATTGTAACCACTGTATGCATCGTGATTTCGTCTGGTTCTGCCATGTGATGCGCGGTGTCGCTGTTGGTAGAGCATCTGTCTATATCAACCGAGAGAACACCTGTTCAAATCCCTTCCTGCAATTTCGTTGATTGTGCAATTTAGTTCATCCCTTATGTCTATATAGCAGCCGGTGGCTGGTTATGAAAAGACGACTCTTCGGGTAGTAATTGCAACGTAGCTGACTGCTTCCTAGAAGTGTAAAATAAACATGTCCACCGGGGTGAGCGTAAAACGCTTTGAGCAGTCGTGAGAATTGAAAACCGGACTAAATGTAAGCGCGTACCTGTAAAAAGATACTAGCAACTAGTAATTTGTAGTTGGTGCACGTGATGTTCCATACGGCCGCCCGTAGCTACGCCGCTCAAGGCTCTGTACTGACTAACGCAGCAGTATAAATAGACAAATAAACGCTGGCGATGTAGACAGAGATATATGTGACTGCGGTAATGTTGTTGTCCGCCCCCGTCTCGCCAGATCCGGCTAGACGCTGTTTTATTTATAATAATGCGGAGACGGCAGAAATAGATGCACTTTCGTGTGTTGGCACTCTTGGAATAATATGCTGAATGCTGCTTCCTCTTGTGTGACGTTCAGCCGGTGCAAATAAGAGCAGTGGGAACTGCGAAGCGGTATCGAAATTGTATGGTGAATTTGTTAAAATGTGGTGCAGGCTTGGTGCGTTTGTGCAATGGTAAGATGCCATGCTGCGATGGAGGGATAGTGACATTGTATGGAGGGTTAGTGGCACTGTATGATGGAGCCATGATGGAGCAATGGTGCGATGGATCGATGGAGCAATGGAGCGATGGTGCCATGGTTTGCGGGAGCAATCTAACAATTGGATGGCGCGAAGGAGCAATGAGAAAGGAGGGTATATGGTTGGCGCGATGGATCAATATAGCGATGGGGCGATGGAGGGAATGAGCGATGATGCTATGGAGCAAAGGTGCGATGGGATATGATGACAAATGAGCGAAGTAGCAAATGAGCAACGAAAAATGGTGCAATGGAGTGATGGCGCGATACATGCGATTGTAGTAAATTGGTACAGTTGTCCAGCTGCACCAACGCTTTGCGTTATAAAATCAAACCCTAGCGGTTAGCATGGACACATTTTTGTGTTTCAATCCACCAGTCTGTGTGACTAGTAACTCACCGATAAATGCAGGTAGTCTTCTGTCTGTCATAGGCCACAGCGCACTACATTTCGTTGCAAACTATCACGGAGATTAAATATGTTGTCAGCGTATAGTCCGTCCGTTTGGACAAGGAAACAAAGAAGCGAAACGACGCACTGAGGATCGGAATTTTTCTCCGCCACGGGTGATTGGAATTTTTCTGGAAAGTGGGGCAACGTTCTTCATCATGCCTTCCGGTTGGTTCCAAAAGTGGTGATAACAATGTTGCAACTGTTTAACGAGGGTAGTAAACACCATAAATGATATGCCGACAGCGTTGTGCATATATCAAAGAGCGAAGGCAGCTCGGGTATGTGCTTCGTGTCTTGTTGGTATGTTTTGTCGACGTAATTTATTGCTGTATTATTGTGTAGGTGACACACAGGTGTATATATACGTTTCTGACACGAGCACCGAAACAATGGGTATGAACTGTTTAGCATGTGTATGTGTGTGTGTGTGTGTGTGTGTGTGCGTGTCGTGCGTGCGTGCGTGCGTGCGTGCGTGCGTGCGTCGTCGTCGTCTGCGTCTGCTGCTGTCTGTCGTCTGCTGTCTGTTTTCTGTTGCTGCGCTGTCGTATGCGTTTTCCGTTGGGGTGAGCTGTTGTGTGTATTCGTGCTAACTTACGCCTGTCTGCAAGCCACCATCAATAACTCCGTCTGTCTATCTCCCATACCCCGCCTCTCTCTACCTCCCACCCTTCCTCCATCCCTATCTATCTGTCTCTCCGTCGCTCCGTCGCTCTGCCTCTCTGTATCTCTGTATCTCTATGACTCTATGTCTCTATGTCTCTATGTCTTTGTCTTTTCTTTTTCTGTCTGTCTGTCTGTCTATCTCTCTTCCCTCCTCTGTCCTCTCTGTCCTCTTTTGACTCTCTGACTCTATCTCTCTGTCTCTCTGTCTCTCCGTCTCTCCGTCTCTCCGTCTCTCCGTCTCTCCGTCTCTCCGTCGGTACGTCGGTCCGTCGGTCCGTCGGTTCGTCGGTCCGTCCGTTGGACCGTCGATCTGTCGGTCCGTCGGTCCGTCGGTCCGTCGGTCCGTCGGGCCGTCCGCGTCCGTCAGTCCGTCGGGCCGTCCGTCGTCCGTCCGTCCGTCCGTCCGTCCGTCCGTCCGTGCGCGTGCGCGTGCGCGTGCGCGTGCGCGTGCGCGTGCGCGTGCGCGTCCGCGTGCGCGCGCGTGCGGCGTGCGCGTGCGCGTGCGCGTGGGAACATGGGCGTCCACGAAGCTTCAGTGTGCGTAGTCACCTTCAACCCGTCTAGGGTCAACGGAGACGTACACGTCGGGTGCGTGTGACTTTCGATGACGCTCCACCTGCCTTTGTGCTGCTATCTCTCATCGTTGCAGGTGGCATTAGTGGATACAACACAAGGCTGTCTTCGAGATGAGCTGATGTAAGCAGAAGATGGCCACTGCTTGTCATAAAAAAGACCTGGATTCTGGGAATTGCTTATCAAGTGGGGTGATCGGATTTGTCATGTTATTATAAAGTAGAAAAATGTGCGTTCCTTTAGACGTCAACGGCTTTTTTTTGGTTAAACAAACAAACTGTATAAAAGAATACACCCGCTCCTGTATGTACTCAATAGAAACATTATCATCCGCGGCCATCTGTACGTACTCACCAGCGTCAAGCAACTACCGATACAGGTCTTAATGGCAACACAACATGTGATACTGTACTATCTCATGACTGGAACAAATTATATAATGAGTGTGTTAATGGAAACAATGTGAATATGTAAAACAATTATTTATGGAATTTGGTGGCTACTGGATAAGCAAAAGCATACCTTATCGTCAACATACTGGTGGTTGTAATTTGGATGACAATCTTATTAAATACTTTATTCAAAAATATTCCTCTTGTTATTTGCATATTGCATTCGTCTGTTTTATTATGTTACATATGCACCGATGCTTACGGGGTATA
>JAODUO010000131.1:50000-72500 GCA_025642075.2 Ridgeia piscesae
ATGTTTGTCTAGTGCAATGCTATCCACATATTAGTCCACCTATATATTAATCCTTTGTCTAACTAAAGCTGAGTTTAATGCTCACATTCCAAGGCCCACGTACAAAGCCTTTGTATAAATAAATTCTACCCTCTAACATTACAGAATCAAAATACCTGTAGCTGACAGACAGAATGAACTGACGCCTTGTGTCTTACACGCCCACCTCACTGTTACATCCGGCGGCTTCTTACTGCTTTATCAAATGCGTAGTACAAGACTGAGTGTGTCGACGTTATGTCAACATCTCCGTTAAAGACTGTGTATGCATGCATGCTGGTGTGTGTGTGTGTGTGTGTGTGTGTGTGTGTGTGTGTGTGTGTGTGTGTGTGTGTGTGTGTGTGTGTGTGTGTGTGTGTGTGTGTGTGTGTGTGTGTGTGTGTGTGTGTGTGTGTGTGTGTGTGTGTGTGTGTGTGTGTGTGTGTGTGTGTGTGTGTGTGTGTGTGTGTGTGTGTGTGTGTGTGTGTGTGCACACGTATGCATAACTGAGTACGTGCGTGTGTTGGCCCATGTGTGTACGCGCCTGCTGGCTGTGTGCACTTGCATGCTTCCAGGCGTGCATGTGATCTTCCCGTACATGTTGTAGCAGTTGACGCTCCGTCACCAACAGACTGATATACAACAGTCATGCGTGAGTTGCATTTACAATTATGTATTGATGCAGCTCACCTCAGTGCATACAACCTCTAGTCTAATGCAGGAAAAGCTATTATCGTATTACCATAAATATCACTTTCTCATGATTCTTTGTGCACGCACGTACCACACTGAATATTGGCGAAATGTAAATTATGAGATGCAAAACCCAAATCAAATGTTTTGCTGTCAGGTGCAACTGCTGTGGCCGGTTACTTAAAATCCAAATGTAGTCCCGAGCATTCACGCAGCGTAAATGCATATAGACGGAGTGAGTAATACCTACCTGGGCATAACTAATGTAGTTGTGCACAATAAAGACATTTGTTTAGTGTCTAGTGCATTGCAGTATAAAAATATTCTTCGATGAAGTCGACATGATTCATACACCTGCAAATGAGTCTGTAGCGTGTAAAGAAATATTTCACAATTCAACAATATCGGTGTTGGCAATCGCCGTTAGGTTAGACACACGCTAGGAATTGAAAAAGCAGCAAGTAGGTGTCGGTACAGCTGCAGACAGCGGTATGGAACAATGGTTAGTAAAATGTCAATGTTTGCCGCGACGACATATTTACGCGATGCGGGGGAGGGGGTAATGTGGTTGTGTTTGCACGGAGCTTCAACTACCGTGTGCGATAGTGCGTGTGTATGTGGCCGTGTTTGCGTTGTGTAAGGTGTACGTATACATATACATGAAACCGCCATGCATACATGGCACTCTTTAGCTAAAGAGGATTTAACAATGCCGTCGTGTACAGGTACTCCCTCCAGACGGTATACAGAACAGAAAGCATCGATCATCCAACAATTGCTCACTTATCGGATTTGTCATTTTTATTAACTTATTTCCAATCATTAGACATTGTGTTCCAGTTATTTGTCGTGCTTTCTAAAAATATAAATTTCCCCACACCCTCCCTTCTGTTCTTTAACTAACGCTGCTTTTTGAAGTCCGGTTCTATTGCGTTTTTAAATTTTATTGACAATATTCATAGCAATATCTTCATATTATAATAAGCATTCTGTATTATACAACATTATGTTTCATATCGTCTTAATCTTCTCATTGCTCACGCCGCGATCAGCTGTTACGCACAAGATGAATAGCGTAGTGTACTCAGACACCAACGCAGGTTTTCTCACCTTCTCGTCCCCAACAAATCACGGCTGATTGTCGCGATACATGACTCACCCGTTGCCAGCCCACGCGTGAAATAGCAATGCAGCAATTCTACTACGTATGACCATAAAAGGACCTGCCCCGGTTGTTTTCGTGTCATTCAGGAACGGACCGTAAAAACAGCCACTACTAGGCCCTCCCGTTATAAATTGTGTAAGGTGAAGGAACCGCTTTGTCAGCATGCTAGTTGTCATGAAAATGTACTAAAAGCGATTATACGTTTTCGCTGCTTTCCTCTTTGTCCACATTTGCCGTGGGTAAGAGTTCGCGACTTTTAAAAAACCGTTCGACACACCAAGCAAGTAGTACACAAGTGTACGCATGTTACGAGTCATGGTGTCACGCCTTAATTGTAGAGTTACCGAGTCGCTTACTCAGTATTGTTACGAGAACACCAGCACACAGCGTTATTAGTGCACGCCGCGAACATGTATTTAATATCCATTCGCCGAAGTGTACGTTACGAAATGTTGTGCCGATGTTGCATTGGAGCAAGGTGTAGACTTTATGGTCACATGACCGAGAACACTGGTTCATTGTGTGTGCAACGCCGTGAGTGGCTGTCACAGCAGGTCGGCGGTGTAGACGACGCCAGCCACCGGTTGAGAATTGGAGATGCTGGCTCTGCGGTAAGAGACGGCGTCAGTCACCCGTGACGATTGTAGTCAGCCGCGTGGAACGAACGTCGCTGCACCTGGACCCCAGGTTAACGATAAATATGAAGATAACACATGATTTAGCATATCTGAGTTGCCAACGCGTGTCTTATCTTTACATGTATCACATTGTATAGCCATTAAAATAGTACAAATACTACAACATGTAGAATAGTGCGACATATTTCCAGTGGATTGCAAGGTTTTCTTTTCAGGCACCGTGAGTTGAATATGTAGTTTATGTACGTGTATAAAAGCTCGACAGCAGCACACATTAATGGCTCCAATATAGTTAGGGAATATAAAAGGTAGACAAGATGTATGAACTGTCAATCGATACCCTCCTGTTTGCAATGTATTGGCAGTAACATCGGCCCTTATTTACACGAGTGTACTGGAACATTCGCCCATGCTTGTGTGACCCATTTCTATTCTCTTTGACCCGCATTTCATTGCCAACTTCGAGCAATAAAGCAACCCACTTACCAACTTATTACACCTATACATTTAAAGGACTTTTCTATAGCAATGACATCACCGAAATACTATGCGCAATATGGTCGAAACGTCGGAGTTCATTGACACCACTAAAATAAGTAGGCGGGTCGCCATTATTTCACGTAGCATCACTCTCCGTAGGTATAAGCCCTAGGCAACGCGTTATAAGATGACAAATAGACGTGGCAGTGTGTGATTCAGATTGACGGGCAGGTATTTGAGAGATAGTTTTCTTGCCAGACTGGCGTGACGATGTACATAAGTCACGTCGTCTTATGTTGAGACAATTAAGAACCACACAGCCGTTCGCCGGTGGTGTGGGTTTGAGGGCCCAGCGTCTGTCGTGAGAGAGACTGTCACGGCAGCGATGTCACGACACAGCTCGGATCGACGGATGGAGGCCACCTGCTGTTTGTGGCAGGCCATCTCACTTTCACTCATCATAACACCGTCGCGTTGCTGTAAACACGTCCACGAGCCCCACTATGAAACCGGGTGAGATTCGGCGAAGCTCTTCGCCGTCCGCCAATGGGTTATGATCAAAGGTCACCATGCTCCGTGTGGTGTCTATATGAGTCCTTGATTACTGCTGATGTCTTGTGTTGAAGAAACACGTTCAGGACGGTTTAGAGAGGGAATGATGACGTTTGTAGACAAGTTAGAAGGATGTTTTAACAATGACACGAAGCAGATGATGTGCATTGGAAGTTGACCATAGAGAGACGCCACAGGGATGACACGAAAGCAGATGATGTACATTATAAGTTGACCATAGAGATACGTCACAGGGATGACACGAAAGCGTCACAGGGATGACATGAAAACAGATGATGTGCGTTGGAAGTTGACCATCGAGAGACACCACAGGGATGATACGAAAACAGATGATATGCATTAGAAGTTGACCATAGAGAGACGCCACAGGGATGACACGAAAACAGATGATATGCATTAGAAGTTGACCATAGAGAGACGCCACAGGGATGACACGAAAACAGATGATATGCATTAGAAGTTGACCATAGAGAGACGCCACAGGGATGATAAGAAAACAGATGATATGCATTAGAAGTTGACCATAGAGAGACGCCACAGGGATGACACGAAAACAGATGATATGCATTAGAAGTTGACCATAGAGAGACGCCACAGGGTTGACATGAAAACAGATGATATGCATTAGAAGTTGACCATAGAGAGACGCCACAGGGATGATACGAAAACAGATGATATGCGTTGGAAGTTGACCATAGAGAGACGCCACAGGGATGACACGAAAACAGATGATATGCATTAGAAGTTGACCATAGAGAGACGCCACAGGGATGATACGAAAACAGATGATATGCATTAGAAGTTGACCATAGAGAGACGCCACAGGGATGACACGAAAACAGATGATATGCATTAGAAGTTGACCATAGAGAGACGCCACAGGGTTGACATGAAAACAGATGATATGCATTAGAAGTTGACCATAGAGAGACACCACAGGGATGACACGAAAACAGATGATATGCATTAGAAGTTGACCATAGAGAGACGCCACAGGGTTGACATGAAAACAGATGATATGCATTAGAAGTTGACCATAGAGAGACACCACAGGGTTGACACGAAAACAGATGATATGCATTAGAAGTTGACCATAGAGAGACGCCACAGGGATGATACGAAAACAGATGATATGCGTTGGAAGTTGACCATAGAGAGACGCCACAGGGATGACACGAAAACAGATGATATGCATTAGAAGTTGACCATAGAGAGACGCCACAGGGTTGACATGAAAACAGATGATATGCATTAGAAGTTGACCATAGAGAGACACCACAGGGATGATACGAAAACAGATGATATGCATTAGAAGTTGACCATAGAGAGACGCCACAGGGATGATACGAAAACAGATGATATGCATTAGAAGTTGACCATAGAGAGACGCCACAGGGTTGACACGAAAACAGATGATATGCATTAGAAGTTGACCATAGAGAGACGCCACAGGGATGACACGAAAACAGATGATATGCATTAGAAGTTGACCATAGAGAGACGCCACAGGGATGATACGAAAACAGATGATATGCATTAGAAGTTGACCATAGAGAGACGCCACAGGGATGACATGAAAACAGATGATATGCATTAGAAGTTGACCATAGAGAGACGCCACAGGGTTGACATGAAAACAGATGATATGCATTAGAAGTTGACCATAGAGAGACGCCACAGGGATGATACGAAAACAGATGATATGCATTAGAAGTTGACCATAGAGAGACGCCACAGGGTTGACATGAAAACAGATGATATGCATTAGAAGTTGACCATAGAGAGACGCCACAGGGATGACATGAAAACAGATGATATGCATTAGAAGTTGACCATAGAGAGACGCCACAGGGATGACACGAAAACAGATGATATGCATTAGAAGTTGACCATAGAGAGACGCCACAGGGATGAAGAAAACAGATGATATGCATTAGAAGTTGACCATAGAGAGACGCCACAGGGATGAACGAAAACAGATGATATGCATTAGAAGTTGACCATAGAGAGACGCCACAGGGATGATAGAAAACAGATGATATGCATTAGAAGTTGACCATAGAGAGACGCCACAGGGTTGACATGAAAACAGATGATATGCATTAGAAGTTGACCATAGAGAGACGCCACAGGGATGACATGAAAACAGATGATATGCATTAGAAGTTGACCATAGAGAGACGCCACAGGGATGATACGAAAACAGATGATATGCATTAGAAGTTGACCATAGAGAGACGCCACAGGGTTGACATGAAAACAGATGATATGCATTAGAAGTTGACCATAGAGAGACGCCACAGGGATGACATGAAACCAGATGGTATAGAGACGAGTCCAACAGTAGTTGGACATGTTTAAAAGTACAGACACGACCCGTTAGATTTTATATAAGAACACAAAAACTCATTCGAATTAGAATAGGCATTCAAAAGTAGCACAGGGGTGCTATTGTCAATTGGCAAGCGTGATTCGTCACGAGTGCCCATTCAAACACGGCCCACTGCTGAGCTGGCGAAAGAGTGATAAAAAGCCTTAGTAAACGGTAACCTGACGCTTTTAATTCCCACGGCCGATCGTAACAATAGACGCTGGAAGCGTATTTCTGCTCAGACGCCCGTGCAGAAACCTGTTCTGCAGGGCACCGATTGTCAACGGTTACGCTGCATTACCCTATGACCCGGGGTTGGTTAACGAGGCACCAAAACATGTTTTTGTGCTTTGCCACCGTAGTGGATTGAAACCAGGGTTCGTCTCACTACGATACGGAATATACTAGAAAAATATTATTTTATGATTAAACAGAATCGTAACTTCGTTAATAAGCCAGATCGTTACTAAGGAGGGAAATCTATTTTAAAGAGCAAAATCTAGCTTATGAGCTCGTAGAAATGTGAGTGAAACGGCTCCCTGGGGTACTACGGAAAATACAGAATACCGATCCCCAGACGGGGGGCTTTCAGCCGCGGCAGAACTGTTTCAGGTCGGACGCGGTGAATGAGAGGCCAACTAGACGGTGACAGCAGCGAAGTCATAAACAACGTCGTAGACATTTAACACACAACGTCTTGTATTGTTCGTCGGTGTTTCGAGCTGTAGCTCTTTTGCCCTTCGCTGTTTTCTCGAGCTATATATCACGTCTCGGGACATCGTTGTACACGATCACTATTATGTCATTATTTATTCGCCTTCACAAGTGTCATGAGCCATTCATAAGAAAATCGGAAGCGTTTTTTTGCAGCACAGCTCCATTGCAACGTATATTTCGAGTTGATTGAACTGAAGAAAGGGGTCACCCTGCGTGCACATTAATAAACGTTAACGACACAATATGCTGACGTTTCTACTGTATCACGACAAACTATAAAAGGCAACAAATTAAGTACGCCATACCCACAAGGTTTGAGACAATCAGGTTATTGTAGGACGAATCGCGTGACATTAACCAACCGGTATGGGCACTTTTTAACACGTCCACAATAGTCAATGAAAACTGTTGACGATTCCGAGAAACGTGTAAAAATGTACATCGCCGATAATTGATGTTGCATGCTATTATTTAATGGAGAACATTAATCGACAACGACGTCAAATTCGTAGAAAGATAAACATGCGGTGCTGTGTCTTTGGGGTCAGTCACGTGTAACGGTCACACGTCGTTGCACATACGCTTGAAGGCAAAGGTTGATTTCGTGAGGTAACCACTGAAAGACAGTTCTAGAAAGTGAACAATTCTGCTCCAGGCACGCATTACGCCTGAGTACTATATGAGTTTTCTTAAACTCTTTGATATCAGTGACTGGGTTTGAAGCATACGATGAAGCATATTTAAGTTTTATTTCAAGCTTTGGTATAGTGACACTATATGTATGTATGTATGTATGTATGTATGTATGTATGTATGTATGTATGTATGTATGTATGTATGTATGTATGTATGTATGTATGTATGTATGTATGTATGTATGTATGTATGTATGTATGTATGTATGTATGTATGTATGTATGTATGTATGTATGTATGTATGTATGTATGTATGTATGTATGTGTGTGTGTGTGTGTGTGTGTGTGTGTGTGTGTGTGTGTGTTGTGTGTGTTGTATGTATGTATGTATGTATGTATGTATGTATGTATGTATGTATGTATGTATGTATGTATGTATGTATGTATGTATGTATGTATGTATGTATGTATGTATGTATGTATGTATGTATGTATGTATGTATGTATGTATGTATGTATGTATGTATGTATGTATGTATGTATGTATGTATGTATGTATGTATGCATGTTTGTATCTAGGTAGGTAGGAAGATAGGTATTTATATTTATTTTGGAACATGGACGATGACCCTCACGCACTGGCAACGTCATTTTACCAATCCTTCGGCATATCTATGAACTAAATAGTTATATAGTTGGGGACACAAAACAGTGTTTGAACGGGTAGAAGAACTAAAGTGTTAAACGGAGGATAAGGGTGGAAAGTAAGTAAGGAATATTGGAGGAGTGTGATAGAGTTGGAGGGAGAGCTGGCGGAGAAATATGTGTAATGGCAGAGGGGGAAACAGAGAGGAGACAAGTACGTGCATGCGGAGTGAGAGAGGGGGAGAGAGGAGAGAGAAGGGCAGGGAGAGATAAGGAAAGATAGGTGGCGAGAGAGAGGGAAGGGAGGAGCGAAAGAGAGAGAGGGAGGGAAGGAGATGGAGAGGGAGGGGAAGGGGTCTTAGGTCTTAGGTGATTACCTCCAAACAGCCCAAACTTGGGCTAACGCAGGAGTTGTTCTTCTCTAGAATTTGGAGTCCACTACAGGTTACACGTTTACCCCCTGTGTGGGATCTTTTACTTCCCCTGGCATAGACACCAGACAGAAAGGACCACCGGCTTTTAGTGTCTCTTCCGAAAGACACAGGCAAATGTGGGGTGAAGAAATTGCCTAAGTTTCGAAACGGCGGTAGGTGGGGGGGGAGGGAGAGAGGAGAGAGAAAGAGAGAGAGAGAGAAGGAGAGGGAGTGAGAGAGAGATGGGGTAAGAAAGGGGGAGAGGGAGATACGAAACAAAGAGAGCGAGATGTCTACTCGGCTAGAATCGAAATGGCGATTGTCTAAAGATCGATTAACAACGGTTGCAACATAACGGTTTATAAACGTTCATTTGTCATCGGTACAATTACCAGAACGATGCATTTATGCCTAAAATGCTAGAAACAGTTCACACGAAGAATCATCCTGCATGATTGTGACATCGAAATTGAATCCTTTCAGCGTAACTATGGTATCTAATAACAACAGTATCTGGAGAATTTAGAGTTGACCGCGTTTTTAACGCGGGCGCGAGACGAATCGATTTTTCAAGGACGACAATAGTAGCCTTGATGTCTAAGCACCACAATCAACATACATCAATGTGTACATGGCTCATACGATGGGTTGATGCATTAATGATGACGCGAAATGTAATACTACATACAACTCGTCAAAAAAGACTTTTCTACTATACAACTATTGGTGCTCAATCACGTCTCTGACTTGTGGTCGTTGCTGCTCTGACTGGAGATTCACGGACTCCGGGACTATGTAGAGTGATATTGATGATCACTCTATTTTATGTTGCATTTTTTCGCCAGCAATATCACTTATCTGTTCATCCAACCCTTTGTTGTCGACGCTAGACGCATGCAAATCGGGACAATTCATTTCGTCAGTAATATTCGACAGTTTCCGTCACTTACGACGCATCCGGCTGAACAAACTGATTGCAAGCGTAGCTGATAAGCGTCCAATGTGGCAGAATATAGCGCATTACAACAGTAATGCACCGGCATTTCCAACCATCTACAGTCGTGAAAATTAATTCTCTCGTACAGTGACCCGGCAATTCGTCTTCTTTTGCGCCTGACGAATAGAACATTATGGAGAATGTGACGACGTAATAATCGTTTCGTTATTACGGCAGTAATGCACACATAATCGCCGTCTGTGGGGCTACGTGATTGTATGCAGACGTAGCGAGCTCGTATTGCTGGCGCTGTTGTCTTTGATGCTTTATTTCAGTTGGTTTTGCTAATACAGTATTATGTTATTGGTATTTATGATATGTACATGCATTTCCCTTATGCTAATCTGTACACGTCTGTGACATTTGAAAGTTTGTGCGTGTATGTGTGTGTATGTGTGTGTGTGTGTGTGTGTGTGTGTGTGTGTGTGTGTGTGTGTGTGTGTGTGTGTGTGTGTGTGTGTGTGTGTGTGTGTGTGTGTGTGTGTGTGTGTGTGTGTGTGTGTGTGTGTGTGTGTGTGTGTGTGTGTGTGTGTGTGTGTGTGTGTGTGTGTGTGTGTGTGTGTGTGTGTGTGTGGTGTGTGTGTGTGTGTGTGTGTGTGTGTGTGTGTGTGTGAGTGAGTGAGTGGTGGTGAGTGAGTGTGTGCGTGTGTGTGTGTGTGCGTGTGTCCGTGCGTGCTTGCGTGCGTGCCTGTTTGCTTGCGTGCCTCTGTTTGTAAATGTGTGTACATGCGTGTGTGTGTGTGTGCGTGTGTCCGTGCGTGCTTGCGTGCGTGCCTGTTTGCTTGCGTGCCTCTGTTTGTAAGTGTGTGTACATGCGTGTGTTGGGCGTGTGTTTTGTGTGTGTGCGTTTAGGTGTGCGTGCGTTACTGTCTACCAGCCTGCGTGCGTGTGTTTGTATGTGCGTGCGTGTGCGCGTGTGTGTATGCCTACGTGTCACATACTTTTTGTATATACCACGCGTTTGTCACCACACGTGTTGCCTGTGCACAGCCCACTCTAATCCATGGAATGTTGCGTTTGTTCGCCAGGTTCGTTTTTCTTCAAACTTCCTCGCTGCACGTTGAATGCAACACAAATACCCTCAGTTTGAGTATTTTTCATGTCACTGACACTCCAGACGAGTCAACCCTGACCTGACCACAGAGTTATGGACCAGACAAACAACACGTTGAACGTCAAATACGTTGTGCAGGACGTTATTTGGGCGAACAGCTCGCATTTCTACGACAATGGCTACTTGCTAACCACTCACGTACAAATGGCCATTTTTTGATGTAATAAGGTTTGGGGTTAGGGTTAGGGTTAGAATTAGGTTTAGGATTAACGTTAGTGTTAGGGTTAGGATTAGTGTTATTGTTAGGGTTAGGGTTGTGGTTAGGGTTAGGTTGCAGGTACTTTTGACAAGATTGACATTAGGTGTTTTGCATGCATTTATACGTGTGTGGCTAGCAAGTAGCCACTTTCCATTTCTACATGCCGTGGCCGCGGATAAACAGGTTTATTTGATATGAACTGGTCAGTGACATATTTCGGCGTCATTATCTGTTCCGAGATAATGTTTCTGTTGTAGAAAGAATATTGTCGCCATAAGATTAGTTATATATATATATATATATATATATATATATATATATATATATATATATATATATATATATATATATATATATAATAACTATTATTATTGTGATTAAATCATAAATATAAAACAAAGGACATGCACAACAGTACACACGCTTCTGGCTGATAAGTCGATTGCAATTTCAAATTTATGCGTAATAAAAGGTTTCACGTGGCAGATTAAAAAATAATCGATACTATATTAGTTTTATTATTGGGTAAGCATGCATGTAACAATGTCCACACATGATATCAACATGGGTGTGTGCCTATAATTACATACGTTATCTGCTTCTTATCATAGGAGTGATCGTAGATATCGCAGGGGTATAAAAGGTTACGTGATGTATTATCGATACGGCTGAAAATAGACGTGGCTGCTTAGTACGCGCGGTATCAGTCATGTTTAGTTGTTTTTCAGGCGTTCCCAATGCGGTGAGTAAACGGAGCTTTTGTTTACGCGAATCTTCCAAAACACGCTTTACTTGACACTAGGCATACCGACATACAAAAGTTGTTTTAAAAAGAAAACCGTAACATAACCAATTGTCAGAAAGTGTGAGGACAAACGTTCTTGCTATGAATTATTCGAAGTTGACGACAGAAATTGTGTCATGAAAGATTTGTGTGATTTTATTTATGTTTTTTTTTATTAGTTCAAGAGCAGATCCTGTGTCTTGAAACTTCCAGATTTACAAAATTGAATTAAAATAGGTAAGTTCTTTTATAGCGTGCTATCTAGCCTTCGTGATAGGTCAACGAACTGTACCCTAAACCCCGTTGTGTGTTAATTCAAACACTAATTTGACTACTCTAGCAAGCGTTCAGCCTCGCTAAATTTACTACTCGAATGTTAGTCTGCTAGTCCACGTAATACTTTTTCGTTTACGCCATTCGTTACTAAACGAGGACCTGACTATGTATACATACCCACTTCTGATTACAGCCAGCTACTCATTTAAACAGATGGATGAACCTGATGCAACGGGGAATAAACTAAATGTCGAAAACTTCAAACATGCAGCGAGAGGATTCGAAGTTGTTTACTCTCAAATAAAACAGACTGTTCTACGCACTCATAGCAAACTCCACGTCCATACACACTCACACCACGCTCCACGTGTACACACGCCCGTACACACTCATACCACGCTCAATGTGTACACACGCCCGTACACACTCACACCACGCTCAATGTGTACACATGGCCACCCACACTCACACCACGCTCAATGTGTACACACTCACATACACACTCATACAACGCTCCACGTGTACACAGTCCCATACACACTCATACCACGCTCCACGTGTACACAGTCCCATACACACTCATACCACGCTCCACGTGTACACACTCCCATACACACTCATACCACGCTCCACGTGTACACAGTCCCATACACACTCATACCACGCTCCACGTGTACACACTCCCATACACACTCATACAACGCTCCACGTGTACACACTCCCATACACACTCATACAACGCTCCACGTGTACACAGTCCCATACACACTCATACAACGCTCCACGTGTACACACTCCCATACACACTCATACCACGCTCCACGTGTACACAGTCCCATACACTCTCATACCACGCTCCACGTGTACACAGTCCCATACACACTCATACCACGCTCCACATGTACACAGTCCCATACACTCTCATACCACGCTCCACGTGTACACAGTCCCATACACTCTCATACCACGCTCCACGTGTACACACTCCCATACACTCTCATACCACGCTCCACGTGTACACAGTCCCATACACTCTCATACCAAACCTCTACGTGTACACACTCCCATACACTCTCATACCACGCTCCACGTGTACACAGTCCCATACACTCTCATACAACGCTCCACGTGTACACACTCCCATACACACTCATACAACGCTCCACGTGTACAAAGTCCCATACACTCTCATACCACGCTCCACGTGTACACAGTCCCATACACTCTCATACCACGCTCCACGTGTACACACTCCCATACACACTCATACCACGCTCCACGTGTACACAGTCCCATACACACTCATACCACGCTCCACGTGTACACAGTCCCATACACACTCATACCATGGCTTGTAGGGCGTTAACATACCTCTTGTAGCTTCGTGGGATACATGTGCCGAGCCACACCCACGGGAAACAAGGGTTCCTCATCCTTTTACCTGGATTTAGGCGGGGCTTGCTCGGGGTGACAGACCACGGCGCGTTTTTCCATTGATGGTAGACGTTCTACGTTTTATTTAGACCGTTTGGAATGCCTTCATTACCACAGCTGTTAATTCACTAATACGCCGAAGGTTAACTAAATCAAGCCCCTCCAGTTTATTCATCACGTCGAATATATGTTTACCCTCAAAACTGGCACTTTACGCAACACATGAATAAGACTGTTGCTATTTCGAGAACGTATCCACAAAAAATATGTATTAATTAATTAACCTTCAAATCCATTTTATGATGACATTATGTCTGATGCTTCGAATGTTCCAATGTTGCTGGTTGAATACAGCTATTTCTTGGATATTCGATACTGTCTTAACTGTTTTTTGCCTTTTGACAAAACCCCTCGTGTCAAGAAATGCGCATGCGCACAGTGACCACAGTAATGATTACCTCGGCTTGTGGTGACCCACTTGTCACGTCCCATTAATCAAACGGCTCTCTCTATCCGTCCCTCCCACCCACCATCCCCACCCCACCCCGACCCCCCTCTCTCTTACCCCCAACTATAGAACAAGCGAACCCATCGATGTCAAGTCCATTGACGCCATAAAATATGTTTGCAGACTTATGGCCCAGTTCAGACCGACAAGCCTTTTAAGGTGGTTATCATACGGACGCCTAAACCACTGTGCCAATGTTTGTTCGGAAACCGCGCGCGTGTAAACAATAGCAGTGTTTAACGGAGCGAAGCAGAGTCAGCGGCCAGACATTTCCACAGCCCAGCGTTGCGCCGGACTTCTGGGAAATAAACCTTTTTATATAGTTCTTTTTCATCAGATTAGTTTGCGTACGCGCTGAGAGGTCGCTTCGAGTGTTTGGTCCCAGATCGGAGATAAAAACTCGCCGAAACTCGATCCTGTCAGAAGCCAGACATTTTAACCCTAGGGGGCCGACAGAGACAGTGTGCCGGAAGGCGTGTACAGGGTAGAAAAATAACGCCATTGATAGATTGTATCGGTGGAAACTAGCGAACGAATGAGCGAACGTAAGAATGAATGAATGAATGGGCAAATGAATGAATGATAAATGCACTCACGCACGCACGCACGCACGCACGCACGCACGCTACGTACGCACGTATTTCTACTCTCCCATCAATATATATGCACGTTTAAACATACACACACACACACACACACACACACACACACACACACACACACACACACACACACACACACACACACACACAACACACACACACACACACACACACACACACACACACACTCACACACACACACACACACACACACACACACACACACACACACACACACACACACACACACACACACACACACACACACACACACACACACACACACACACACACACACACACACACACACACACAAACACACAAAACACACACACACACACACACACACACAAACAAACACACACACACACACACACACACACACACACACACACACACACACACACACAAACAAACACACACACACACACACACACACACACACACACAACACACACACACACACACACACACAAACAACACACACACACACACACAAAACAACACACACACACACACACACACACACACACACACACACACACACACACACACACACACACACACACACACACACACACACACACAATACCCGGGAGGTGAGGTTTACTAACGTCGTAACGATTTAACTGTCATTTCTTTCTGGAAGCATCCAATATATTTTTATCACACACAATATCTTTGAACCATCTTACGATTGTGACATTTTCGTCTCCTAACATCGAGTAGATGTCTAATCACCATTAAACAATTGCCGCCTATTACGCGTATCCAGCCTTGCATTAAATACTGGTTGTTGTTTTGAGCAACGACTACGGTGTCACAATTCGGCTTTGATACTTGAATCGCGACTGTGCAACCCGTGCAGACTTCATCCTCCAGAAGACAAGCGGAAATGCACCGAACCAACCGCATTCCATTTGTATAAAACACGCTTCTTTCAAGGGCGAACCTTTCCCTTAAACCGCAGATCCATCGAAGCAGCGTTTTGTGGGCCATGTTCCCCGGTACCAGACACGCATGTGACTCGGGCCCAGCCCTTCTTGTTGCCTTGTCCCCGGGGCGGCAACTGATCTCTGACATAACAGGCACATCCAATTAGGTTTAGAAAACCAGGGTGCAACGACCCCTTGCTAAGCAGTTACAGCCGATCTTCTGCGATAATGGCTTCCGTGAGATTGTGTTAATTTTACTGAAATGTTTTGCGTTATTTACAGAGAAAGCGAAAAGGTGCGCTGATTATGTCTCACAGTCGTTAACAGCCTTGTTTTGTTTCCTGTCGGACGTTGTTTAAAGTGTATGTATGTATATATATATATATATATATATATATATATATATATATATATATATATATATATATATATATATATACTATATATATATATATATATATATATATATATATATATAACATATATATATATATTATTTAGCAAGACAATGACGTCACCGCCACATCCTCGCGCTGAGGGGTGCTGATGATTATATTAGTGTCCGACTGGCGATCAGCATTGCTCTGAATTTAAGCTCAGCCAATGAAATCGCCCACTGGATCTGTGGTTCTCGCCAGGTCAGCTGACACAATATAAACATAAACCAGCCAACCCAATGCAATGTTTGTGATGCGAACGGGCATAGTATTCCCTCCAGTCGTGTATCCATCTTGTGCTCGCGCGGTTATTTGCGCTGTTGGTACGGCTGACGCTGTCACGACTGGCGAAGTCAATTATTAGTTTGACTCGACTAAATCCCATACTTCGTGTAGAGGATTAACCAAACAGCCCTGGCTTGCGAGGACGCATCGCGACAGCACGAACGGTACCTCGATGCAAACTGTCGAGTCACTTTCTTATCGCAAGCGATGCCGCACCACAATAGGGACTGCAAGTGGGTCACGATACATGGCGTGACTCCGCGCGACTGGAGCTTATTGAGGACTAAGCGAGACTAATTGGGGACTGGACACAAGAATAATATTCTAACGATGGATGACAGTTGTAGCTTCCGACTGATGAATACTAGGAAAATCAGTTCATAAATATCTTATGTTATACGTTTCTTATCTTAAATGTCCGATTTAATATTGAGTTTATCACACTATCATAGGCACATAGCGATTTACGTAGTGCAGATAATCGACACGATGCTAAGCTGTATGTGTCTTTTACGGGATTTGCGTTTTACATTGCTGTACGTTGTGGTTTCGATAAGCACTTATATCTGACAAGTTGTCTAAATGCACATAATCATAACACATGTATACGTTTGGCCCAAACAGGTTGTACTGCGCGAAAACTGGCACTGTTCATTATTAGTCAAGATCGCCAAACACAAGTACTTGCCGCTATTGCCATGGCAACCACCATAATAATCGATTAAAATTCATGATTTCCGTGATCATTGTCACTGGCAAAGTGTTCCACTGCTTCTGCTTGTAATAATCCTTCGGACAATATAACTGAAATACGCTATTTCGGGACAGTTCGATTATTACGACCAAAACAAAACTAAGTCCTATATGTTAACATGGAGTAAATGGACCTCCTGCCCCCAACTGCCCCCAGCCTCGTTTTCGCGTGCGAGACTTGCAGGCCCTATAGACCTGTTCTATCTGGTATGATGTCGTTGTGATACGTATCAGCCTTAGCAAGCGACTGTGTATCGTTACCAAAACGGTATTTATTATTTCCAAATTGTTGGTTTGTTGATTACTAAAATAAAAATACCGATTTCCAATTGTAGCAACTTCAGACGGACACACAAATTTGATCAGCCGTCTAGTCAAAGCCAGAATCGAAGGCATCGTGGATGGTAAATGAAAACGAGGCTGACCGCAACGAAGCGGAATGAACGACGCAGATGAAAGCGGCTGCAGAGAGAACCAGCTGCTTTATGTCAACAAGAAAGAAACACACATTGGCGTAGAAAAACACATGCAACGGGAGACATATTCTACAAAAGAGAAGCTCTTTTAAGAAGAAGAAAACAAGTTAATCCCCAGCACAGCTGATGTGAAACCGAGCCACTTTGCAGTGTTGAGCGGTGTCCTATTCAAACCACGCTGCTTAATTCAAAACATGCGACGACGTGTTTTTCGTTGCCATGACAACCACTTCGTTCAATTACGAGATGTCATCCGATGTCCCCGCAGTCAACAAGTCGAATAATGTGGATCTTCTACTGACAAATGCCTCCGGACACTCGACACGCGTGAATGTACACGGAATTTACGCGGAATCCAACCCAGTTTAACCGTTCTTATTGTTTGTGTGGACAGAATATGGGTGAACTATTTCGTGACAAACAGACTACGTTCGTCATCTGTAGCGGTATTTATATGTGCGTGTTAATTTGTGTAGAACTCTCTGCCTAACAGAATCGTGGCAATATGCTGGATACTAGAAAGAATCGCTACGTTGGAATAATTTCGGCTGTTGTCATTGCGTTAAAGCCTCTACTTAATCAGCAAAGTTATAACTAGGCTTCATAACCAGCTCGCTATGTACATTGATTTATCTATTATTACAACATAATTGTATGCTTCGATGATTCGGGACTTTGGTAGCTGCTGTGCAATTCTATATAGGTAAAATATACCGAAATTATTGACGTACATTCGCTTCCAAAATGTAAATAATTTTCGGAAATTCGCGTGATTCAGGCGTCGAATAGGAGCAGACCTCAGCCGGCGTTATTGCAGGCGTGTTTGTTCGAGCGCGTGTCTCGTAGCGTGCGTGCGCGCGAAGCCAGTGACTCGAGACGCTCGCAGACCAACCAGCAACAAAATCGATTCTGGAAAGCGCTTCGGCCGACGTCGAAATGGACCGTCTAAGAGAAGAGAGCGCCACCTCGGGGCCACTATATGAAATAAAAAGATCACACCGGCAGCGTATAGTTCCGTCGACAATTCCGGAAGATTTACGAGTCATCGACGTTTGATGTTCTCGTTTCGACCCAAACTAAACTCTCCCATTATGAGCCCGCAGTCACAAGCAGTCTAGTGCACATCGCACTTTTATGTATTTATAATGCTCAGTGTATGCATAATGCGATCAACAGAAGGCCTTTATCGTGAGCGGGCGTATCGCCTATCGCTTTTAATGTTATATGCTGTAGAGAACGCGGCTCGGGTACTACAGACAAACGTGCAGGTGTGTGCTTGTGTGCATGTGTGCGTGCACACCGGCACACGCAACACTTGGCGAATTTTGTAAATAGCTCTACCCGAAAGTAAAAAAACAAACGCGACGCGTCGTTGAAAAACCACCCTCGTATCGACGGCCATGGTGGTGGAAGCGGCCCCAACCAGCGCCGGGGGCGTGCCGCAAGAACATCATTCCAAACACGTTCTCCGCTCAGTCGGTCCCGCGGGGCAAATGCGAGAAAGTGCAGATCGCCGGGGGGACTCAGCGAGTCAGACGGGACGAAAATACAATCGCCGAACAGCGTTGCGTTGTCTCGCAGGCGCAAACAACGTGACCTCTTTCCGAACAAAATGGCGTCGCCGCTGACCCGAATCCGTCGCTGAAAGACGGCAGTGGCGATCGCTTCTTTCATCGTCTGCCCCCGTACGGAAAGGTGACAGAGACATAAAAACCTCGTAGCGCGAGTTGAATGGGCGACGCTGTTTCGAGACTGCGGCTTCGCCCACGCTATGTCAGTTCGGGTTATGTCTTTGTGTCCCGTTGCGTGGGGAAGCCGGTTTGTAATTTGATACGGGTGATGATCGGTAAGTGTTTGCGTTTAAAACGCCGGCTCACGTGGTATAGGCATCACCGGCCAGCGCTACATCTTGTCAAGGGTTTCTGTGTTTGTTTGTTGGACCTGACTTTCTTTTGACTTAAGGGGTGTCATTTGGTACTTTGGTTACTCGCGGGAATTTGAAACACATACTAGAAAACGTACGTACCAGTTCTAATTGCCATCTGTCGGTGCATATTACTGTTTCATTAAAAGCCATCGCATAATTTATATGTTTTCGCTTCGGTGATTTTCAAACTGAAACTCTTGCTGTATTTATTAACTTCACTTAAAAAAACTAGCGTCTGCAGTGAAAGATATTGTGGGAGTTTCGGTTTGAAAATCAGCGAAGCGAAGACATTTGTCATGGGCCTGAATGGAATAGCTACACACAATAAGGTTTGACGGGACTTGTATTGGATTGGGCCTAGCTTTGTGAATAACATGAAGGTCATGCAATCAAGAAGAAATGTTAAAGTCACATGGGTTATATAAGTTACAAGGAAAAGTAGTTTTATCAATAACACCACGAAAGGCGCAAACGCGTTTACAATATTGCGCAACTCGCAAACGGGCGTATCAACACGTTCCTCAAGGACAAACGTGAATAGCCTAAAACTGGATTGCCAACACTGAACACAAACCTGACTGTGGATTCGAAATTAGCAGAAAGATTGTGTCAACGGCTTGAATAAAGTTTTCATACTACCATCATTGTCATCAAACAAACAAACAAGTTATAACAAACAAACAAACAAACAAACAAACAAACAAACAAACAAACATACATACAACCAAACGCATTGCCAAAATTGAACACAAAACCTCTGTGGCGTTAGCCCAAGTTTGGGCTGTTTGGAGTAAACAACCTCAGACCTGAGATCACAACCACGACTATTTTATTATTATTAGCATCATCAGCATAATTGTCGTCACTGTCATCATCACCATTATCATCACCATAGAAGTGGACATAGTGATGAAATAACGTGGTTATAATAATTATAATGTTCCACAACGTGTTCTCATTTGCATATATATGAGCTCACTTGAAGAAGAAGACGAGGACATGATTACTTAAATCATACCGACGTGTTCGGTTGATTACTCAAATACGCTGCAGTCAATATTATCTTATCCTATGATCCCTACTAAATCCGACAGATTATCCCATCGAGAGTACGGCGCGACGTGATAATCCCGCGGACTTGACTAAATCCCACGCGCTGTCCAGTTACGGAGTGTCCACCTGTTAGCTCTGCCAGCTGCCGGTGGCTACATTTATCATACTTGACCAGGTCCGGCCTGTCTCTTCAGAATGGCCGGTGAGACGAGATTTACGAGAGTGGACCAGACCGGGTGAACATGCTATGGATTTATGACCAATGCAAGCGGAACCGTACTGGCGTGAGAGAGACTTTTAGGTTATATATCAGTCTCTGGGGAGAGGTCGACAAGTTGACACCAATGGGTAAACATAGTATATCTTCATAAAACAGATTTTGTTTTTACCAAAAGTAACCGTAATATCCATGTTCAGATTCAACCGTCTAATATCACTGACTCGTTACGACGTAAATAGTCAGATTCATGCTGAGAAAAAAGATCTTTCTAAAATCTAGATATGTGAATAGAATACATTATGAATTCACATTACTGCAATTCCGTCGTTCCAGCACCGTTGTTTTTCTCTTTGTGATCCACACCCATTTGGTTTCCGATCTTTGACCGCATTGTTGGAACTTCTCGACTTCTCGTTGGCACAAATGTATGCCTACAGGTGTGTGTGTGTGTGTGTGTGTGTGTGTGTGTGTGTGTGTGTGTGGTGTGTGTGTGTGTGTGTGTGTGTGTGGTGTGTGTGCGTGTGGTGTGGTGTGTGTGTGTGTGTGTGTGTGTGTGTGTGTGTGGTGTGTGTGTGTGTGTGCGTGTGTGTGTGGTGTGTGTGTGTGTGTGTGTGTGTGTGTGTGTGTTTGTGTGTGTTTGTGTGTGTTTGTGTGTGTTGTGTGTGTGTTTGTGTGTGTTTGTGTGTGTTTGTATGTTGTGTGGGTGTGCGTGTGTGTGCGTATGTGTGCGCAGGTGTGTACGTGTGTATATTTTAAATATTGCTACCAATCGAACGAGCGAAAACCACATGAATAATTAGTAAACTAATCATGATAATAACAATGTGAAATCTAATATAGCACCAATATCCGCCTACACAAGACACTCTAGGTTCACTGTATGATCAAAGCAATGTGTTGGCAGTACTAATATAGTACGTTTATAGAACTTTGTAAATCGATAATGCTGACTCTGTGAGTTCACGACCAGTTTTCCATCATGTGTTTGGCATCTTTTATTTCACCAGCCATACACACCCCTTAATAGAACATACCGATTGTACTCAGAGAGACAGAAATGGCGTGAATAAATCTGCAAAAGTTTCAAAACAGCAATAGATATATTTGATATCAGGTCTTCTTGATTAATCGAATGGCACTTAGCCACCGAGCTGTCGGACTCGGTGTGTAAAACATGTGAAACAACACACGCAAATGTGTTAGTAAAAAAGGTAGCACGACCGTCGAGTTGGTGTGTAGTGTCGTTTAACGGAGTCGTTTAGTGTCGTTATTCATTTAGACAGACGGATACTCGACAGCGTCGGGACGTCCTGAAAACGGAAAATCGTTTCTGGTCGTTCCGGCGTCTGGAAAGCATCGCGCATGGCTGATAAATGGCGCTTTTAGCGCGAGGACTGCGAGGACCAGTCAATACTCAAGTCTCATAGTGGAATGTCCACTGGGGAAACGGTCTGGGACCCTGTCAACTCTTGCCCAGAGTCTATCTCCCAGTCACCCTTCATCGGGGTACAATCACAAATTACCCCCCCCCGCGCAGACCACCATCGCCAGGAACGTTTCCAGAACACAAACACCTTAAACCCTTCCCCAGCACACAATCATCTTTCCATTCCCCATAACACAAACACCTTAAACCCTTCCCCAGCACACAATCATCTTTAACCATTCCCCATAACACCATCACTGTAAGCCCTTCCCCATAACACAATCACATTTAACCCTTCCCCAGGACACAATCACCTTAAACCCTTCCCCAGCACACAATCACCATATGTCCTTCCCCAGAACACAATCACCTTAAACCCATTCCCAGAACACAATCACCTTAAACCCTTCCCCAGAACATAATTACCTTAAACCATTCCCCAGAACACAATCACCTTAAACCCTTCCCCAGAACACAATCACCTTAAACCCTTCCCCAGAACACAATCACCATTTTCCTTCCCCAGAACACAGTCACCTTAAACCCTTTCCCAGAACACAATCACCTTAAACCCTTCCCCAGAACATAATTACCTTAAACCATTCCCCAGAACACAATCACCTTAAACCCTTTCCCAGAACACAATCACCTTAAACCCTTCCCCAGAACATAATTACCTTAAACCATTCCCCAGAACACAATCACCTTAAACCCTTCCCCAGAAC
>JAODUO010000131.1:90000-92500 GCA_025642075.2 Ridgeia piscesae
GGTAGCGGGTGATAATCATTCGGCGTCTACGGTTTCTATGGAATTGTTTGCGACTAACATTCCGTCTATTCGTGCGCAGGCAATGGCGGTGGCATAAAACCGTAAATGTCCATGTTTTCTTCTGCACTAGTTGACCCTCGCTTCTGGGGTCACTCTTAATCAAAGGGCAGTTTCGTAAGTTTAAAACGCGGCCGTCACAATGGACATCAGTGAGTGGTGTTCACGGTGTAAAGATGCCGATGTTTCTATTATGTGTGTTCGACGGTTTAATGGCGACACCGCGCTCACGGTTATTCAAACATTACCAAGAAGGAAACAATTGCCCCCTGTTTGGGGTTTAAAGTTGAACCCAATATCTGTTTGCCCCCTCGCTTGGTTTCCGTAGCAATCAGCAATGTTTGGGGATGGCTGCCGACCAATGAGTTTATATAATTGATAATTGTTGCTCTTTACACCTTCCCTGTCGTGAATACAGTCAGTCCAACTTACGCCCACATTTATTAAATCGTCTGCCACAAAACACATTTTATGCGACAAAATAAACGCTCGAACTTGTCTCTGATCAAAACTGTGGCAGACGATTCTCATAATTTCAACCTTTAATATTCAATCAAAAGTTTTCATTTTTCATATCCAAAAACAAGATATTTCTTTTTACCTGTAGAGGCTTTCGTCTGACGTTACACGCCGACTTCTTCAGTACTAATGATGAATTACGTCATCGTAAACGTGGGGTAATTGCCCTCACCTCTGTTCATTGGTGTCTTTGTCTTTCTGATCCAGATGGATTCCTTTGCTTGCCTCCCAGTCTATTATGTGATTTTCAGTCGTTGAATGATTTTAATGGCGGATTTGTTTAGTTTAGACATAACTTTACTTCCCCGCTCCTTGTGTGTTTCGCATTGTTCTTGTTGTCTACGTCCTTCCTGTGTTTGTCCAATCGTGTTTTCAGTAGTCTCCCGGTCTCTCCAATATACTCGGCACCATAGTTCTTGCATGGCATCAGGTACACCAGCTCACCTTGTTCTGCTAACTGTACCTTGTCTTTTGGATGTACCAACAAGCGTCTGATGGTGGTGTAGGGACGGAGTAATAACCTTTAATAGTTTTCGAGGTGATACGCCGATGACGCAACTGGCGTACCATATCTAGCATTATGCGGTATTGATTTGCCCTTGTCTTAGCTAACGTCAACAATATCGGTTGTTAGCTTTGCTGTATAGTTTCAATATTAGAACAACATAAGCTAAATCAGCAAACCAAAACGTATCTGAGCGGACAAACCACAAGAGACCATGTCTCCAGGCAGACGCAAACTGTGTTGTTCTTTCAGACTTGGCGGCCAGCAGAACACCAGTGCTGCCCTCTAGCGATGTATAAGAATTGTTTATCTCGCTGTTTTGTGTCACGTACAAATGTAGCCCCTTCACGTACAAATTAAATCCCCGTATGCCCAATTGCAGCCCACTCACGTACAAAAGCACGAAAACACGTTTTGTAAATATCGTCAAACGTACCTTCAAACTAACCCTAGACTTTCTACATAATCATAACGGTAATCCTTCTCCTTGTTAACTCAACCATTTGTTGCGTGGAAAGTCATAGAAAAGTCATCTTTCCACGTTTACTAGAGGGTCAGTTGACAAGTAAGGAGTCACATTATGATTTGTTAGCCCCGTTCTGCGAAGAAATCAAACGAGCAACTTCCTAAATGCGTCAGTATCCACGCCCGTTGTGCATGCATTAGTCAGAGGTTCAGAGGTCGTTTTGGCCGTGTGGGTTTATCGTAATCGCGGCTGCGCGGGCAGTCATTAATAACCAAGATCGCCCATCATGCAGCATCCGTATTTAGAATATCAGTCATCACCCAGTCGAGCCCGTATCCGTCTCCTTAACCCTTTCCCCTCTACTCGTAACCATCTCCCATTTATCTGTTGCCTCGCTGTCCCGTGCATCCTATTCTACGCAGGCTGTGTCATCTATCAATCATGTCTTTTGCGTTATTGACATCCGCGTCACATATTCTTTTCAATTGACACAGTGTTGCCGCCGGCTGCAGTAACGCCGTCCCAACCTGCGCAGAGCTTAGTTTGACGTGACAGGAATTATTTGCACACATATCTTCAGCGCCACCATGAAGCCGCTACCCCGGCCGATCAACGTCAATCACGCCAATAAATACCGTATTTCAAGGCAGGCATACAACGTCTCGTTGTCATTATTCTGTCAACTTCGGTTGTAGCCCCACGAACCCGTTTGACCGTGCGAGCATTCAGCGAGGATTCCGACGACGCCACGGTTCTGAAGCCGCTCCAGGACCGCTCGCTGTGGCGAGGATTCTGTTCGCTGATCCGCTCCAGGCAGATTTTTGATTATGCGTCAACTCGGGTTCTCGGCAGGGCATGTTAGTGTGTCTGTATAAGAGGCGATGCGTCAACACACGGCTGACGTACATCAAACAAACCTGGCTATTGATAGTGGGTTATTTCTTCACCCGAAA
>JAODUO010000131.1:105000-117500 GCA_025642075.2 Ridgeia piscesae
GAGAGGAGAGAGAGAGAGGAGAGAGGGAGAGGAGAGAGAGAGAGAGAGAGGGAGAGAGAGAGAGAGAGAGGGAGAGAGAGAGGAGAGAGGAGAGAGGAGAGAGGAGAGAGAGAGGAGAGAGGAGAGAGGAGAGAGGAGAGAGGAGAGAGGAGAGAGGAGAGAGGAGAGAGGAGAGAGGAGAGAGGAGAGAGGAGAGAGGAGAGAGGAGAGAGGAGAGAGGAGAGAGGAGAGAGATGCACAGATCATGGGAAGACACGAGATGGAGAGAGAGGCAGTGAATGAACTATCATGTAGTGATTCGGCAGTATTTCAACGGCCATTCACCCCTGTACAAAACAGGAAAAAAGGCGGAAAACACGGAACACATGTTTTGACTTTTTGTCACACCCAGTGTGACGTATTGACTTCAGTCGGGACACCCTAGCGTTAGCGTCGTGTCATCTTTCAGTCTGCGCTCATAACAAATGCGCAAAGAACACATAGATAATCAGCGAAACGACGGGGGCCTGTCGGGGACGAAAGAAAACAAGACACAAGCAACACGCTCGTGAATTGCTCTTCAACGCAGTCGTTTTGCGACCGTAGATTGATTCCTTCTGCTCCAGTGTGTTTGTATGGAGAAAGCTCTAATAAAAACGGAGAATGTTATTATTCCGTTGCCAAGCAACGACGCCGTCGCGAGACGGCTTCCGCTACAAACATGCAAATGGCATTTAGCGCGAAGCATTCGGTCGTCCCAATAGAATGGAATCACACAGCGCGCAGGAAACTAGGTCAACTCTTGTACGATATGGGTCTGGATGAACAAATCGACCGCATTCTAAGTCGTGTGACTTTATGCGAAAGTGGAACAACGTTCCTGGCTTGGGGAACATTTGTGGAATCCAATAAAAATCGAGATGAGTTTTCCGTGATTAAAACAGGCTTAAAATATAACTACCAAAATGGTTCTGTTTCCGTTGCAAGCGCACCACTGCAGTAGGAAATGAAGTGCCAACCAGAACCCGGAAGAAGTGCCATTCCTGAAGTGGATAGGGTGCCACAAGGCTAACAGATGGGTTAACACTGAACAAAGGAAGTACAGCACTTGCAGAAATGGAAGGCTTGTCACTGGTGAAAATTAATGGAAAACCTCTCTCTGGGAAAATTGAAACAATGCCACTTTGGACATGTGACAAGTGCCACTATGGAAGTGGAAGGCTTGCCACTGGGCAGACAGTCACTGGGAAAATGGAAACAATCCCGCTGGGAAAATATACCTAGTACCAATGTGGAAATGGAAGGATTGCCACTGGGAAAACGGAAAAACTAGCACTGGTAAAATGGAAACAGTGCTGCCAGGGATATGTGACAAGTGCCACTGTGGAAAATCACTGGAAATGGAAGGATTACCAGTGAGAAATGGAAAGGGTCGATTTGGAAACGACGAATTAGCATTTGAAAATGGATTGTAAATGGAAATATTAGAACTAATGGAACGGTAGATGTCGCTACGGAAGTGGAAAGAATGCCCTTGTGAAAACGGATAGAGTTTCAATGGGGATATACAATGAAAGCAATCCATTGGGAAAATGGATGGAAACCTCACAAGACCCGTATTAAACGAAAGTTTTCTTTATCGAAGTTTCCACGTTCTTCTACAACGTTAAATCAGGTTGTCAACATTGTTTCATTTAGATGGACACGCACAATAATAATAATAATATTGATAATAATTGGAAGTAGTGTTACTAATACTATTATTAAAACCCGTTTTACTAATAATTCCCCGAGAGCCCCGTTCGACTGTGTATCATTCCAAGCAGATGGTGTCGTGGCATGCGTTCGAGGTTCAGTGGGCAGACATCCATGTTTTTCTCTACCGCAACACATTTTGCCGTTCGAAAACACAATGTGTTCCACCGGGTATAGGGAAACAGGTCTAAGGCTGCAAGATGCGACAATTAGGCGCCTCGTGTTACTTCAATCGTTCATCAGTATCGTGCTTGGCACAAACTTAATGCAACGGTACAACAATCACATCTGCGGCAACGATAAAACAAAAACATGCCTCGTTCGCAGCGCCATCTATCGGATGTAATGGAAGCTAAGTGCAGTTGACAGAGAGCGCCGTTTATCTCCAGAAACATTATGTGATCTCCTCGTCTGCAAACAAAAAAGGCACGCTGTTACGTTGCGCTGTATCCAGCCCTGGGATTGCTCAAAGCGCTTTGCACTACTCCCTGGCGGACCTGTTCAGTCGATAACCATCTCAATTTGTTTGGGGAACATTCAATCACGCTACGATTAATATGCGAAGATTACTCGTGTATACATGAATGAATGTTGTATTACAGACGCAGTCCATATGTACATACATGAAAACCAGATATATTAAAATATAAAACAGTATTAACAAATAGAACAAAATGTGTAACACATAAAAATATAACCTAACATTTTACACAAGGTTATAGACATATAGTGTGTACAAAGTCGAACATCTTGATATTGGATTCGAATCTTCCAGATGGTCTTTTTTCAAACCTTGAATTATTCCCAGAGATGTATTGACGTCTCTGATTGAACAGTTGTACCAGGGAGAGTAGAACGCTACTATATAGTCCTCAAGAATGAATATCTGAATAAGAACTCACGAGCTTTGACTTGAGTACGAAGCTATACAGAAATAGTGTCGCCCCCTGGTGGGGTTGGTGGTTGATTGAGAACTGATCTGTGCAGAATCCCCCCACTCGAGAGTCGCCACCTAGAGTGAGGTGGGATAACTGACAACGGCCATAGTGCCGATCTGTAAGCAAAATATGAACACTTCTGTTATTTATTCTGCAATCACCATATATATATATATATATATATATATATATATATATATATATATATATATATATATATATATATATATATATATATATATATATATATATATATATACGTGGTCCTGTATTGTCATGCATTTCATTATTAACCAATTAAAAGTGGCTAATCAACCAGGCTACGCTCCCCCAATGTTAGATTAATACATTTTAATTCATGAAAATAACCAAATTGAATCATAGTGATGTTTTTACAAATGGAATGTATTATGTATTTAGTTATATACAAACAACTTTATGCTATTTCGTCTGGGAAAGCTAGAAAACAAATATGGTAGTTTAGCTTGGTCTAGTGATGCACACTAACCTACTAACTACTTGTCAAGTTCCGGCCACTCCCACTCCGTAGGTTCAAGGTTCGAACTTTTCGACGTAGGATGGCTGCAGCGTAGCCGTAGACCTACAACTACGTTTCTTTAAAAAAACCTTAAATTACCTATTCGTTCCCAACTTCGAGCCAACGGCCCACAGCAACTGTTCCGCTTCCAGCAGGGTTTAGTGTTGATGCAAGTCCCTTTAACAGCAGTCTTCAGCGCCTATATGCCACGTCCATTCACCTACTCGTTTTCTGCCCAATTTCACTTTCTGCTTTGTCATTAGAATGATATCGCTGGATCCTCTTTAGTCAGATATATCGGTCACAGTGAGCAAAGAACATTTACAAACTTGCAATAATTTGTTTCAAATTAAAACGATGCAAATAGGTTTTTGATGCACAGTTTGATACCAAACGCAGATCGTGTGACTTATGTGCGCCATAATCCGTACCGATGATATAAACAACCGACATATTTCAGTTAATCGGACGAAATTGTAAGCAACTGTTCTAACACACCCTGTCACAGTTATGAATGCGCATACGCGAACAATGCGATAATAGTTTCGGAAACGGTCGCTATAGGCGCTGCGTTGAACATGCAGGGCAAATAGCTAGCAGCGGTGAATGAAACAGACGATAAGCGAAAGAAACGAGAAGTATGCGCCGTAATAACAAAAGATTTATATTTCGATTGTTGTGTATGTAATAAGTAAGTGTTTCGGATGTTCCAGTGTTCATGTTTACATATTATTAATGTCAATTTTGGACAAAAATAAACGTTATGTGTTATCAGTGTATGCCATCGTCGCAAGCCAGGGTTGTTTGCCTTGCAAACTACCCATGGCGAATCCCCTATGAAAAGTGCTTGATTTAGTCGAACCGAATTAGTTTATTGACATTGCCAGTCGCAACGCTTCACCCGTGAGAACAGCGCCAACATCCGCCCCAATTTGAAAACGAGGATACAATTGTTAGGAATTCCAGGGGCATGGTAGAGTAGAACTGGTAGTGACGTAATTAGCCGCAGCGACTTCCGGGTGGTGTGTGTTACCTACAGTGTCTCTGAAGCAATTATTATACACGAAGCCCGTTTCATGAAGCACTTACTTTGTGGCACATGTTTTGGTAGACTCCTATGTGTACTTATTGAAAGAAAATCGCACGATTTACTACTAATAAAATCATCTTAGCGTAAAGAACGTCGCCAAAAGGTTCATGAAACAGGCCAGTTGTTTCATGGTGCGGATCAGAAGAAAACTGTCAAGCACGTATTACAACTGAACAACCAAATACACTGTCTCGAACAATCAACTCGGCAATGTGTGACAATTACCGTCCGACTGGCGACAATCTCGTGACGAAACCACAAGACCATTCACGGCGTCTAACCATGCCACAGCTACGCACTTCCGGAGGCGTGCGTTCCCATAATGCACCAATTGTGACGTAGCGACATTCGGCGGCGGCTGCGGACACGAGCGTGGTCGTGGACAGAGAGGAAAACGTCGGTGCTGACATCTAGCGCCAGTCGGTGACCGCGATGAACTGTACCCAGAGCACAAGCGGCGTCTCACTGAAGTGGGTACGCGAAGGATCACTCACAAGTAGTACCACCTCGCAGAATCTGGATGAAACAACACCGGAAGTCGCGATGTTTGAGCACGCAATTAACACTGCGTACGCGTTTAAGACAGAGTCAGAGGTGATAGCTTACCCCAACAGCCGCAGGTTAATCTCGGATGAACAATACTTGAAGGATCGGGAATCTAGCAACGGGAGCGTTGGGAGCATGGTCAGCGTTGACAACACGCGTGGAAGGTACCGAGTTACATACTTACTTACTTTCTTACTTATGTCCGACATCCCTCCTGGCCGCCGAAAACAGCTTTCCAGAGTTCTCTGTCTAGGGGCCAGTTTCATGAAGCGACTTATGACGTTGTAGCGGACGATAACTCGCCAAAAGACTACAATGTCGTAAAGTTACGCTAGTTGCGTTTCACGAGTCTTCAACGTAGATGCGTTTGGCTTACGGTAGTAAAATGTAAATATTTACTTCGTTGATGCTTCCGACACGCCCACTCTCAATATAATTTTTAATGTTTACACTGGATATCCTTTATATTCATCACAGTTTGACGGTTGCCGGAAGTGTCAACGTGTTAAGAGACAGGACAAATACAGATATTCCCCACCGCGACCCAATTAGGTTAATTCTACGTCAATAAGTTACGTGAATGCTAAATTGGTCTCATGAAACCGGCCGCAAGCTAATTCGTCTAGTCACTGTTAGCTACGCCCAACAGACCGCCTTATTGCGCGTAGAATTGACCTAATTAGGTCACGGTGGGGAATTCCTGTATTTGTCCTGTCTCTAGACGCCATTTATCTCCTTAGCTGCCGCCTTTGCCGTTCGTACATCAAATGCCAAGGCATGATGACAGTAAAGGATATCCAGTATAAATAATAAAAATAATTATGTTGAGGGTGGACGTCAATGAACGTCCCGTAAATATTTCAACTAACGCAGGCCTAAACTTACGCCTACTAATTTCAAGGCGACGCTAAGAGCAACTGCGGCGGAGACTCTCAACTAGCGTAACTATGCAAGTTAGAGTTATCGCCCGCTACGACGTCGTAAATAGGCTTCGTGAAACTGGCCCATCATCCTTGAGTTGTGGGTTCCATGTCAGTTTTCCTGGTGATAGCATCGAACTATTGTAAATGTATTGTAAACAAATCAAATCAAATACGGTTACTTCGTCTTTTACCCGTCACATTACATAACGTGTTTATTTCAAGTGGAGGCTTCTTTTTTGTTTACGCATGTCGTATTGGTATGAGTGTGCGTGTGCGTGTGCGTGTGCGTGTGCGTGTGCGTGTGCGTGTGCGTGTGCGTGTGCGTGTGCGTGTGCGTGTGCGTGTGCGTGTGCGTGTGCGTGTGCGGTGTGCGTGCGCGTGCGCGTGCGCGTGCGTGCGCGTGCGCGTGCGCGTGCGCGTGCGCGTGCGCGTGCGCGTGCGCGTGCGCGTGCGTGTGCGTGTGCGAGCGACCTTTTGCAGGTGTATGTCAATTGCACTAAATTCACACAAATTGAAGTGTTTTCACAAATATCCTTCGCAATAGTCTATGTCGGCAACTCTACAGAATCTACATCTGTAAACGGCAACATACCCGGATGTATATGTATGTTGTGACGTGTGTTGTCACCACAGCCACCACCTGACGAAGGTTGTTAAGGAACACAGGGAGCGCGAGGCGAAAATGATGCAGGACCTCAACCAAAGACTCGCCACTCACATCGAGAAGGTGGGAAGCTGGAGACTGGCCCGAGGAACTATGGTTGCTGTTGTCCTCCTCTTGTTGTCCCTGTCGTCAGGGATGAGGTCGACCATGGTTACTGTCAGATTTTATTCGTCCTTTCTTTCCTCTCTTAATTCTTCTCACACTGCGTTCTCAACCAAAAGTCTCTATCTCCTTCAAATAGTTTGCTGTTGTTCTCCATTATCCCAGTCTTTCCAGATCTCCCTTAACGCAGTCCTCCCATCGCATTCTCGGTCTTCCTCGCATCCTTATTCCTTCCAGTTTCTGGGCATCTGCTCTATTTCCTAATTTTTCATCTCCCGTTGTTTCCATATGTCCGGCCATTTCGGTCAACTCATCACCAGTTTCCTCTTAAAACTGTCCTCCACTCCAACCCCCACTCCCAGTTCGTTCTGTCTTTTCTTCCCCGCTCTCATCGCTCCTGTTGTTTCTCAGTTAGTGCCATCAGTTTCTTTCTAAGCCATACATGTATACCGGAGTAACACATGAGGTGAGCACCTTTCTTTTAAGTTGCGCGAGGAACTACTGAGATAAGGTAAATGTTAAGTAAGCATCTCAGATCATTTCAGACTAAATTACCTTCATTTGCGAATTGGTGGTATTGACATTTTTGCGAGCAGAAATTGGCGAAATCATCGAAACTGTTGTCAATTTAAGAAGAGACGATATCCCAATCACGGATCACAAGAAAAGCATATTTTAAATCAAGCTTCACGTTGTTTTACCTGGTTATAAATCACATGGGAAAAAGTGGTTTCATGTTCATATTGTTTTTGTAAATCACGGATTACAAAAATACCCTCACTGCACCCCCTCTTGTATGAAATATTGTTAGGCGCGTGGGGAAAGAAGAAGCCTTTTATTGCACTATGTTCGCTTGGTGGAAATTAACACCGACTTTCCTCGCCAGGTGCGCTTCTTTGAGTGTCAGAACCGCCGCCTCGCCGATGAGATGGAAATGATGAAGCGGAAGTGGACAGAGCGCACGCGCTCCAGCAACAGCATGGCCGAGGCGCAGATGCACGACCTGAAGAGACGACTGGACGACAGCGAGCGGGAAAGGGCGAAGCTTGACATGGATGTCCTGTCATTATCCCGCCAGCTCGAAGCCACGAAGCAAAGGTACAACGGGCAGGGACCTCGTCCACGCGCGGCGCACTGCAAGCACGCACACGCACACGCACACGCACACGCACACGCACACACACACACACCACCACACGACACGCACACGCACACGCACACGCACACGCACACCACACACACGCACACGCACACGCACACGCACACGCACACGCACACGCACACGCACACGCACACGCACACGCACACGCACACGCACACGCACACGCACACACGCACACGCACACGCAACCACACGCACACGCACACACACACACACACGCACACGCACACGCACACGCACACACACGCACACGCACACACACCACACACACGCACACACACACACACGAACACACGCACACGCACACACACACGCACACACACACACGCACACACAAGCACACACACACACACACACACACACACACACACACACACACACACACACACACACACACACACACACACAACACACACACACACACACACACACACACACACACACACACCAAACACACACACACACACATACGCACACACACACACACACACACACACACCACAAACACCACATACACACACACATACACACACACACACATTATATACACACAACACACACACACACATATACATTACTCACGTCTTGTACCAAAAGAAATGAAAAAGTCCGGTGCTATAAAATGGTACTGAATGAACATACGTCAATAGTACAAGAATCGACCGCTTATTTGATATATAACTAATATTATATATAGTTATATATCAAACAATATAAATTTATATGTACAAATAATTACAAACAGACACACGATCTAAACGAAAGACACATTGGACTGGCCTTAAAAGCAACAACTAATACAACTAATAGCGAAATGGCAAGTGGAACATCATTTTTCAGGGCTCATGAGATTTCAGAACTGTACGAAACGGACAAAAAGAAGCATACCCAAAAGGAAGCGCGGCTTTACGAGTTAGACGCCGGCATCAAACTTCTGAACTCTCAGCTAGAAGAGGCAGACAAAGAAAAGAACCGACTCAGAACAGACAATGCCAGTCTACACGCGGCCAACATGCGCCTGAAGAGTGTAAGTTTCTACATAGGCCATTCACTACATTGGTGTCCGAACCACACGAAAGTACTTTCGTTTTGGAGAGGCAGAGGTCGGAGGCAGTTTTGTTTTTCGTTTTGTTGTTGTTGCTGTTTTATGCTTCGGACCAATACTTTAATAGGACCCACTCTGTGGAACAAACTCCCTAGGAATGTGCGCGACAACGACACTCTAGCACAATTTAAGAAACAATTAAAAACATTTTAATTTTCTATGTAACTAGTTTTACACAACGAACATTATATTTTAGCTTAACTATATTTATTTATTTACTTACCTATTTACATGTATGTATACACCCGTCAACATTACATTTTAAGTTAACTATATTTATTTATTTACTTACTTATTTACATGTATGTACACACCCGTCAACATTATATTTTAAGTTAACTATATTTATTTATTTACTTACCTATTTACATGTATGTACACACCCGTGAACATTACATTTTAGCATAACTATATTTATTTATTTACTTACCTATTTACATGTATGTACACACCCGTGAACGGGACAGACGTCCCGGATTTGATAGGTATCAAAATATAGTTTTATTATTATTATTATATACCGATGCCAGCATATTTTGTTCACAAGCTTCTGTCTGGGGGTTCCGGACTGAGAACAGACAGAACATATTTCCGTCTGATATCCAGCATTGACGATGTTAATTAATCGGCGAATTTGCTCGTTGGGAGCACACGATCAGCGCAATTACCCTAGCCTACCGACCAAGATAATTTGCTGGTTGTGGCCATTTTGACAAATTACTCGATTTCTGTACAGCGCATCTTCTCGCATTGCCATCTTCTCCCTCTCGTTATATGTGTCTCAGTGTTTCCGGGCCTTCATTTTCTTCTCCTCCACTGGAGAGTTCCTGGTGAGCGATTGTTGAGCGATGTGTCGTTCTGCTTTCCTCTGGCTGTGCGCTATCAACTGCCACTTTCTCTTCCTTGTTTTATTTTCTACTTGGTGTTGTCTGGTCCTTTCACATATCATGCTAGTTGTAAGATTTTGCACTGGCATTTGATAAATAAATATAAATAAATAAATAACCTTATAAAGCGCCAGATCTAGTTAAAAACTATTCAGGGCGCTTTACATGTACATGTTCTTAAAAATAATTACATAAACGTATAACTAAAATTAAAAAGTGCATACAGACAGACTAATAAAAACATTATAAATAAACGAATAAATATAGAAGGCTATACAAACATAAATATAAAAGGTAGTTTAAGAAGGTAGAAGTAACATTCTCTTCGAAGCATTCACTTAATTATCTCTGCATCAACCAAAGTATTATATAAAATATAGTGTCTTTGGCATTCTTAAAAGAGTCCTCATTGTATAGTTCTCGTACTGAGAAAGGTAGTCTGTTCCACAATGTGCGGAGCAGCAGCGCGGAAACTCGCGTCTCCAGCTTTGCAATTTGTTTTAGGTCTTTCTGTTTTGTTCCCTCTGATATGTTGACAAAGGGCTGTATTATGTTTTTCTCCTTCAATTGCCCTGCGGTCGAACCGATGAGGAGCACAGACGTGTAGCCCGGACTGGATGCACCTTCCGTATATTGACAAAATTCTAAATAAACGTAAATATATGATTTCACTTTTCATCTATATAGTATACCTCCCTACTAGATGTTGTTCAATATTTATTACCACCGCTAATCTTGTATGTTATAATTGTAGATTAAAAGTGTAGGTTTATAATTACAGATGCATAAAATGATGACACCCAAAAATATCGATGATAAGAACAATATAACTCATATAGTTTGGTGATACGTTTGGTTGGCTTTACCTAAAACTACACTGAACTGTTCCCATGGGAATTCAAGTACATAAACCGAAAATGGTAATAATAATAACACAAGTTTTATTAGCAACTCAAATGAGTTGGATTCACATTATACAATAAAATACAATTTATACATTCAAACATCATAGAATCTCAATACACTGACATGTGATACCGTATTTATTTTTCTACTATATTCTCCCCTTTCGTGTTTATTAACAGTTGCATTAAACACTTGGTATAACAGAGTTACGGTATCAGTTTGTTTTGGCTGCTAATAAAAGGTACGCATTGCCCTGTCTAATATTATATTTGATATGCCTTTTGTCAGTCAGCTGATGGTTTACTCTGTGTTTAATATTATCTAAGTGTTTTTTACAAAGGCTGTCCCATCTTACTTTTAATATATCCAGATTAACATACCTGAATATCTCAGCGTAACCCTAACCAACACAAAAATACACTTTGATGCCCTTTTGTCTGTAATTTCAAAATTGTAAGATAAATATTGTGGCAATTTTGTATGCGCCATACAGGTCACGCATATTCTAAAACCGGTCTCACAATACGGACATGATTTATTATATAGTGACCACTGACCAGATAATTCTGGTGTAATTCCTGCTCGCATTAACTGATATAACACATACAATCGTTTCCCGCGTTTTTCACAATATTTTCCACGTGCTTATTCCATTCCTGAGAATGGTCACACCTAAACGTTTGGCTTGGTGTACTTGCCCTATATCCCTCCCATCAACCTTTATATTCGGGATAGTGCTTCTAGAATTGTCATTTTGTGCAAAATTGTGCTGCCTAGCCTTGTTTTGTAGGACTTGGACGCAGAGACGCTGAAAAGGAAGGAAACCGAGCGAAAACTGAACCTTTCTAGTGAACAGCTGGAGAAACTTAAACGGGCGCACGAGGAGGTAAACTAATGTCCTTGGATACTGACCTAGTGTACTTGGTTCGTCAGTCTCCATTGTTCTTCTGGGAGCTTATTCCAAGAGCCAGTTTCGTACGCGAGTAGTTCGTCTGTAGTAATAGACTATGGCGTCACAGATTGAGTAGTTCGTCTGTAGTAATAGACTATGGCGTCACAGATTGAGTAGTTCGTCTGTAGTAATAGACTATGGCCTCACAGATTGAGTAGTTCGTCTGTAGTAATAGACTATGGCCTCACAGATTGAGTAGTTCGTCTGTAGTAATAGACTATGGCCTCACAGATTGAGTAGTTCGTCTGTAGTAATAGACTATGGCCTCACAGATTGAGTAGTTCGTCTGTAGTAATAGACTATGGCCTCGCAGATTGAGTAGTTCGTCTGTAGTAATAGACTATGGCGTCACAGATTGAGTAGTTCGTCTGTAGTAATAGACTATGGCCTCACATATTGAGTAGTTCGTCTGTAGTAATAGACTATGGCGTCACAGATTGAGTAGTTTGTCTGTAGTAATAGACTATGGCGTCACAGATTGAGTAGAGTTCGTCTGTAGTAATAGACTATGGCCTCACAGATTGAGTAGTTCGTCTGTAGTAATAGACTATGGCCTCACAGATTGAGTAGTTCGTCTGTAGTAATAGACTATGGCCTCACAGATTGAGTAGTTCGTCTGTAGTAATAGACTATGGCGTCACAGATTGAGTAGTTCGTCTGTAGTAATAGACTATGGCGTCACAGATTGAGTAGTTCGTCTGTAGTAATAGACTAGGGCGTCACAGATTGAGTAGTTCGTCTGTAGTAATAGACTATGGCGTCACAGATTGTTTTCTGATCGATTCAGAATTTGTCTGGATTAACTACGTTGAGGCCTCTAAATACTTTGTAGAGGTCTGTCTCATGTCGCCTCTGTTAAAAAGAATCAAGATAAGATTATAGAACGAATAGAAGAATTCTACACAGAGGTATACGACAGTGAATACCGTACCATAATCCACATTGACCCAGAC
>JAODUO010000131.1:127500-207500 GCA_025642075.2 Ridgeia piscesae
GTATTGCATTCCACCAAACTACCATATAACTGAATGGTTTTATGCACTAGACTGTTATGCACTTTACGATTTACAACAATTTAAATTAACATTCATGGTCTATGATCAGGCTGTCGTCTGCAGTGGTAACAAAAGCTGATTTGTAGCAATACCAGTAGCATGTCATCAATAAAAGTTTCTCATTCAACAACGTATTTAAATCTGTCACTGTCTGTATGACTTGCAAAATCATAAATATTATCAAAATAGTGACATTCGACTGTGAAAATCAGGGTGATAACTTGCGCTCCACCATATTGTGTTTTGCTGCTTTGATAAGTAAAGCTTTTGTTGATTAATTTTGTATAGAAACATTTGTTTCAATCTTTCATATTATAAAAGAGTATGGTTTTAATATCTGGTGCACATGTCTTTAAAAAATATAAAAAACATTAAGCTGTATCATTTGAAATGGGCATGGATTTTGTAAATTTCCTGGTACCCTGATTATGGTACAGTGGCATAAATATACTCTTTTAATAACGCGGTAATTAGTGATATATATATATATATATATATATATATATATATATATGTATATATATATATATATGAAGACAAGACAACACATCTGTCATTGTTGTTATTATTATTGCATACTTAATTATGATACTACATGACCATAATGTTATGCAATGTTCTTCTATATATGTTACAGACAAGCAGAGGCATTAAAATCAGCAGCTTCAGGTAAGTTTCAGTTATTTGTTTTATTGTGATCTGTGTGAAGTCAGTCAGTGTCTTCTGATAACCATTGCTGTAAGCTACTATAAGTTATAAGCTACTAATGATCTTATATGGGACAACTGCTAGTATTGTTATGTAGTTGTGTGTATCAACATTTATTCATGAGTTAACAAAATTTTATTATTTTGTATAGTATTCTTGGACATCATTTAAACTGATGGTTGTTTAAACATCAGTCATTGTTGACTGTTTATAAGGATTCTCAGCCAACTGTTATAACTCAGTTATAAGGCAGCTTTGAATATGCTTTCTACGCATGGAGAACATGGTTTAGCTTTCCATTATTACAATTCAACAATTTGTCTATTCAAACTGAAATGATACACTACTTTCAACAGTACTTTGCAATACGATACATATCGTAATACAGACTACATTGACTATGTCTGTACTCAATTACTCATGCAGACGAGGCAACAATACTGCAGACATCACATGTGTGATCTCTCATAAATATGAGGTCTAAATAGCATGTGCACATTGAAAACAAAGGAGTGTGTAAACATTTTATATAGATCATGTAGCTAGATAATACAAGTCTACATGTTATCAATACACAGACAGTTATGGTTGGTGCTGAGTGCTCACTGCTTCACAAAGATGGCATGAATAACGTTTTGCCTACCTCTGTTATGTTTCACAGCGTGTTGCGATATGGATATTGCGTATCGTGTACCATCACTACTATACTGTGCCATGCATATCGCAATACACTTGTGCATCTATTGTTCTGGTGTCATACAGAATATGGACCCCCATGGAAAATGGACCCCACCCAGGTCCATAATCCCTACAGAATATGGACCCTAATGGTCCATATTCTATTACAGAATATGGATCCATCATAGAATTTGGACCCGGGGATCCATATTCTATGGGGGTCCATATTCTATATGTGCCATAGAATATGGACCCCCCAGGGTCCCCATAGAAAATGGACCCGAGTCCATAATCTATAGGGTCCATTTTCTATGCGTTATATAGAATACAGACCCCTATATAAATTGGACTTGGGTCCATATTCTAAGGGGGTCCATATCCTATATGTGCCATAGAATATGGACCCCCGATATATAAAATGGACCCGGGTCCATAATCTATAGGGGTCCATTTTCTCTATGTCTCATAGAACCACAGGTTATGTTGTTGATATAATTTAACAGATGTAACCTAGAAACTGAGCCATACCTATGATTCCAATGGAAATTTAGCGTCTCTTACAAGGTCTTAGTAGCTTGTGTGAGCACTGTTGAAAGGGAGACTGGTCCATTCTAAGTTTCAAAATATGAACTGGTCTTACATGAAACATTAACACAGTTATTTTCCCTGTGTATTGTATTTTGTTGAGACGACAATATAAATAAATGAACGAGTAAATAGTATTCTTAGTTATAGTTACTCAACCATCCCAATATGGAATAATTCACACATTTTAGCAGTTGATAGAATACACAGGGTTTATAGTCAAAGATTACTAAAATTGTAATGGCAATGGTGGCTAAAATGTAAAAATAATAAAAAGTGTTTTTACAGAAGTGTTATCAATGATGGCTTTGATATTCTAGTTATAATCTATGAACTGCATTATACTATTTTACCAAATAGTTCAGCTTTTTAAATTTATTATAACGGTGGTCCAAATTCTATAATAGAATACGGACCCCTGGGTCCATATTCTATGGGTGTCCATATTCTATCTGTCACTGGCCCTACTGTTTATAATCCAATTGACAGTTATTACTTGTTACTCTCTAGAATAACTATGATTTTGCCCATGAATCTGTGATGTTAGAAGTTGAATGGATTGCAATATACTGAAAGATCACTTTTCTCTAAAAGCAGACAGTTTTCTCAGAATGGTTTGTTCACAGTATTTCAGGGACACCTCTAACCATTTCAGTGCCAAAGAGCTGATGGTTTTACATAGCCATGCCAAGCAGCCACAGCTTTATGCAGGACAAACAAATTTGCCGGACCCAATCAGGCAATCACACATTTTTGATGGATACATGGATGTATAACCAGTTGAGATGTGCTTCATGACCTGAAATAAACAACAAACACACATTTTCAAGGCTTAACTGACAATATCTTTGATTTTGGAAGACTTCATGTGCTCCTTTGTTTGTTTACCCATCCACCACCGTCCACCAATATTTCTACTCATCAGAGTGGGTTTTACCTGTCGAAATGAAGCTATGAAAGTAGCCAATTAAAACATTTGTACCATGTATTTTCATTTCAAGCCAGCTCAGTTAGTTAAACAATAGTGATGTAATATTTGTTTTCAATATATCTTATAGATGCGTCACGGGGGGCCAACGAGGCATGGGTGTCAAGGCAGGCGCTACAGGACATCTACCAGAAACTGCTGGTGATGGACCTGGAATATGCACTCGACAAGAAGGTGGAGCAGGACCTGTAAGTAGGACAGGGCTTTATGCAGGATAACATTATTGCCTGTCACACATGTTTTGGTGGACACATGGATGTTGACTGTTGAGCAACTTTTAAATATGTCTGATGACCTGAAATGGACTACAAACACACATGTGACACAATTTTAACTAACTTTCAAGGCATAACTAACAATATCTATGGTTTTGGAAGATCTTTTTTTGCTCCTTCAACTTTTTTCCTGTCCATTATCTGTCCACCCATATTTCTACCCGTTCATATTCGTTTTTACCCGTCCAAATGATGGGTGGACGGGTCTCTACATAAAGCTATGAAGTATGACAGCACGTCGAGTTTCAAAATCTCCTGATTTGATATATTTGGGGCACGCTTGTTAAAAACATCCCAACTGGAATGAAATGACTTGTTTATTTTTAACGCATGTTTCACACAGTTCTCTACTGTTTGTGTGTGACTAACATTGTTTTTAGAGATATGTAAATAAGGCACTAGCGTTGACTGAAAAGAACCAGATAGGAATCGTAAACCTGATAGCTTAGAAAAAGTTGATGTTGTTTTTGGCAAACGACTATTAATTTGTATCATTTTATAGTACTTTTTGACAGCTTAAAAATTCAATCAAAAAGAATTTGAAATAAAATTTTTTATGAATTTTTAAACTGGAATCACAAAAAGACAAAATGCAATTTTACTACATAGTACCCATCTTACTGTGGCAGTGCATATGTGTACTTGGACCATATTGCCTATGTACAGACACACACATCTACATTCTATGACAAGTAAAACATGATCCTACATATAGGTTTCAGGTTGGTTTTGCCGTCATCCTTGCGAGCCAGTGACGGTGACTATGTACACAATCCCTGGAGTATCTTGTGCATTGTGTGGAAGTTAGCTGAATCAAACTCATGATTGACTTCACCGTGGGTGAAGTGCAAATGTGTGTCCATTCCAGTTCCAGGATGTCCAAAGAAGAACCCCTGGAATTCTAGGAATTCAATAAAAATCACTTGTTTGACCATTGTCATTAACCACAGTGATATTTTGAATAACAATATCTACTTTTCAAACCACCAGAACTAGAGCTTATGTTCATCAGAGTTTCCCAAGACAATCTGTCATTGGGTACTGAGGCTAATGTGCTCGGCTGCACCCCCATAATGCAAGGACGCTGTTGGTTGTAATGAGCGTGTTGTCTGCAGGTGGAACCACGCCTTCAAGAACCAGATCAACACCCTCCAGGCACAGACTAAGGACAAACAAAACCCAAAGCGCACAGAGACACAGACAAGTCTGAACCTGTTCCTTGAGACTGCCAGTGGCTTCTACCTCCAGGTACCATCATGTCACACTTCCTTGTACTTGGTGTTAATGTTTGAAACAACGTGGACAAGATAAACTGATCTAAATGCCAATTATACATAATTGTTTAGCACACGTGGCACTTAAGGCCCCCCGTTTCTTACCATCATTACCGCTATTTAAGCAGTTGCATTGGCATCCAGTTGTATATCGAATTAAATTTAAATTGGCAACTGTTACATTACATACTCTTTCTAACAAAATTGTTATTCAACAACCGACATATTTAGTTAATCTGCTACATTTCTCTGATATCTCTAGACCTCTTAGATCATCTGTTTCCAAAACTACTGTTTGTTTCTAAAATTAAGATTTAACAAGATTGCCACCTAGAGATTCAACTCTAGATGGCAGGTGGACTAGGAAGCCATTTGGCTTATCGAGAGTCCAACCTATCTATCTAAGTATACCCCGCCCGTCTTAGGTATATGCCGATTTTATTTTTAAATATATTAACACTACTAGCACCTACACAATCAGCTGATAATCTGTTCCATTCGTTTACTGTTCTTTGTGAAAATGAAAATTTTCTAATATCTAGTCAATACAGTCATGCCTCATAATAACGCGGTAGTCAGGGTCCACAAAATGGAACCGCGTTATAAATTGGGCGCGTTATACGTTATATTCCGCCAGGGGCGCCACCCCCCAAAAACCGCCACAAAAGCAACCGAAGCTAATGTGCTTATTGTGCAGTCTATGCATGATTTATAAAAATAACTGATGCAATTATTTATTTATTTCTAATGAAAATTATAATTATCAGCATATTTTTACATTTATAATAGAGTTAATGTCTTTTTTTCAGTTATTACAACAATTATGCAGCGCCTTCAAGCTAGACTTGTCGTTCCGACGCAAGTCTGCCAGTTTGGGTATCATGAAAGGTTAGTAAATATTTAAGTATTTGGTGTCTGGCAGTTGTTTTCATTGAATCTGTAGTCACTGCCTTATGATATAACAAGCTAGAAACTAAACTTGTGAATAAAATAAAATATCTTTAATAAAATATAAATATTTCATTAAATATAAATAACTGTACCAGGATGTTTATAATGCACTCAATTGACTGTCACTCTCTCATGTTTGCAGAGTACGGCCCGGTGGACAATACCATGAAGTTGCCAACCAAGACATCGTGCATGTACATTTGTCAACACTGTCTTGTGCATCTTGGTGACATTGGTACGTTCCCCCACTCAGTCACTCACTCACTCACTCACTCACTCACTCACTCACTCACTCACTCACTCACTCACTCACTCACTCACTCGCTTGCTATTAGTATTATTATCAAACTTTACTGGTTCCTATTACGTATGAGTGTCGGGGTAGTGTTACTGATAAGTGCTGTGATAGTTGTATTTTATTGCAGTAGTGTCGGTGTCGTGACAATGGGGAATGACAAGTTTCCAGTAAAAGCAGTTCCAAACCATAAGTTATGGGTGGCGCCCTCTTGGGACATTGACAACAGTTTGAGTCACAAAATGGTGCACACACTAATGATGTAGTTGTCTCTGATTGTTAGGTTTGTAAATATTTACAGTTACAAAATAAAATCGTAGAAGCGTGGTTATGAGTAGATCTGTTTGTAACTGATCTATAACTTAGTATTATCAGTTATGCAGTGTATTATTGTTGATAATTAGATACTTAAATTTACCGTGGATAGTCATTATCATTATGTCACCTATCGTGATTCATTGATAGTTTCAGGCATTGTTAAATCCACACTCACTCACTCACACACTCACTCACTCTCCTCAACCATTAGTGTTGAACACTGCACACTCCAACTATAATTTAATTAAAACCATTAAATCATATATAAACAAGTAAATCAAATCAAGCCCGCAGTCAGGTAAAAATAAAATAAAAGGCAGAACATTACAAAATTACTTTTACCAATTGTATAGTCCATAACTTGTGAAGGTGTTCTTAGATCATTGCGACACACTGGATATTGTGGATTGCAAGTACATGTATGTGGTTATATGTCGGTGTGACTTAGTAAAAATATTTGTTTAGATCGTAATGCATGTCATTTTCAGCGAGATACAGACAACAGATTGACCAGGCACAAACATATTACAGACACGCTGCCCAGTTAGTACCGTACAATGGTAAGTCACGCATTTTACTTGACCTGTTTTAAGATGGTTGTAGCTGCTAAGATGTAGGCACACAAGTCCAGAAAAAGATACACGATCATGACTAGGATACTACGCTTTTAGACACAACAAACATTTATTATTTTATGCGTTGTCTGTTTTTGAACATGTATAATTATATGCAGCCTTGCTTCAAATATAAAAGAAATTATTAATATTTTTTAAATATTTATTTGTCCATGTCATTGTGTTTTGGAACCATTACAATTAATTTTCCATGCATTGTGTCAACCCCATTATTCACCTCGACACATTGGTTGTAGTTTGGTAATTGTTTCCTTCATAATGTACTAAGATATTTTGAGGTAAGCGTTAACGGTACAACTAATCGTGTAGCATTAGCGGCAACTCGAGAGGAGGAAACTCTGAACCTTGCCATAGGAATTACAACCACAATGACAGCAACAGAATAATTGTGATAGCAAACCAAAATAGGTCATTAATGATTTGAGGAAACTTCTTTGAATTTTTATGACAAAACACCTCATGTAAAAAATGCATCAAAACTACTATGGCAAAAATGGGACAGTCCGGCCAGATCTCTTTGGGACCAGCTGTGAACAGGATACAAGACCAGGATGTTTTACTGACGTTGTGGGCTGGCTTTATTACATATTAATCTGTCACAAAATGTGGTTCGTCATCAGGCCAGCCGTACAACCAACTGGCTATCTTGGAGGCAGCAAAGGGCAACAAACTGGCGACTGTGTTCCACTACACGCAGAGCATCGCCGTGAAACATCCCTTCCCTGTCGCAAGTACCAATCTTGACAAGTTCTATGCAAAGATCAGCAAAGACACGTGAGTTTCTTTCCATCGTCTCTCACTCCCCTCCCATTGTCCCATCTGCTTTCCAACCCCCACCCTCCCTTCCGACTTCTTCCCCACTATTCGCTATCCCTTCCCAATCCCACACCATCCCGCACCACTCATTATCACTTCTCCCTTCCTCATTCTCCCATCACCTCCCTTCCTCTAGTCCTCCCATCATCCTTCATTCATTTCTTCCCATAGCTTTATCTAGAGACCCGTCAACCCATAATTTGGATGGGTAAAGTAAATTTTGGACGGGTAAAAATTATAATGGACAGGTAGAATTAGAGGAACTAAAAAGCTCTGCATTATTCATTCAGTGAGCAAATTATCCTGCCAATAGGCCTATTCCTTCCTTACTTTGCTTTGATTGTGTGAAGGGTTACCTAATGATGGCAAACATTCTAGTTCTTCCATAAGATGGTATGTTGAATAGCTTCATGGCGTTATCTGTATGTTTATTTTGTCGTACAGTCGCGTGGACCTCCATGGCAAGTTGTACATGAATGAGCTGGTCACAATGTTCCTGCAGTACCATGCCTACATCCGACTCTGTACAGGTAATCCATTCGCTAGAATCTTAACTTGCTTAACATGGCACTGGCTTCATAGGGACTCCTCTGATGTTTCTGTAGAATTCCTTGTATGTCAGAAGATGTAATGCTTGTATTATGCATCATGATATTTTCTTTTAAGTTCTGGACAATGAAACTTGAATTAAGGCATCAATATAAGCGCCTTGAATACTTTTAACAAATGTTGGCACTATTTAAGTATATTTATTTATTTAAAAAAATTACAACTACATGTTAGTAATAGTAATCATAACTGCACCTATCAATCATTATGTTCCGATGAACCGTGTTTCAGACCTGCAGAAAGCGAAGTCTCACATGAGTCGACTGGCGGCCAACCTGCCTGTTCACATCACATCGATGAGTTTCAGTGCCTACCAGCTACTACAGATGGTGGCCATTAACCTGTTTGCCCTGTACCATGCCAAACGCAAGCTGAAGACAAACTCGAGCCAGTCACACAACGGCAAGGAGGAGGAAGACAAAGAAGACGTGCAGAAAGAGGAACAGTTCTCGTCTGACGCCAGGCGTTGTTATGACATGCCCTTTGAACTTACTGGTAGGTTCATTAACATATATATATATATTATATATATATATATATAATATATATATATATATATATATATATTCTTTATTATTATTTATTTATTATTATATTATTATATTTTAAAGTCAGTAAGTTGTTTATATAACTTTCTTTTCAAACAGTGTTTATTTACATGGATTAATTGCATATTTATTATACAATCAAATCCTGTATATTGCTCATTATTTTATCTATGTTTTTCTACAATTTTACATTTATCTAACTTATAACCTTATTTATTTTTTATCTATTCATTTTTTAACATATTTGATCTTTTTATAGGCTACTTAGATGTGCTAATGTATGTACCAATTGTATATGGTTTTTTACCTGAAATAAATGTATTCTTATTCGTATATACCAGGTATATATGTATGTACATATACAGTTATGCCTCAATTATCTGCACACTTTGGTTCCCAAGTGAAACGTGCAAACAAAACAAAACATGTTATCTTGAAATGTCATTTTGGATTAAGTGTTATATGCAGTTTGTAACATCAGTACCCAACTTTGATGACATCTTTTGTGTGTTGATTCACTGGTATTATGTTAAATCTGAATCATAGCACTCGTAACTCCATACCACAAAAATACCACCTTTCCGTCTGGCAGTGATGTTTCTCGACATGATGCTGCAATGTACACCGAAGCAGGAGTCGAAGGCGAAGGAGTTTCACACGCTGCCGGCCATCAAGACCATCTTTGATTGGCTGCGTCTCGACCACGACTTACTGTCCAGTTCCGCATTCAAGAACTCAAAGTGAGTGACACAGTAACAATTGACACACTTGTATATATTACTAGCCGAGTAACCCAGATAGAAACAATGACTGGTGAACACCTCAACAGTGTGGGACTGTTGGAACAAGTTTTAAAATATAAAAGTAGTGTAGTGATGATTTATAATTGCTACCATTTGTTTGTTCCATGGCCATAAGCTAGTATTTCGTAATTAGACTAGAAACGTATGTTTTGTGTAACTCATATTCGTAGCTAGTTTGGCATGGATTTGTTTATGGAAGCCAGAAAAAAACATGGAAATGGCAAGGAATTATATAATTGCTTGAGTCTGTGATCCCAGCTAATTTCACACCGATGCCTTTTCTTTTGCCTAAGTGCACGTCTCGTGCTCTGTTTTGTTTTCAGTATCTGGACTAATCTAAGTAAGCTGCTGAACAGTCTTCAGTTCTGTGATGCTGCGCGAAAAAATCTGCCTGATGAACTTGAAAAATGTAAGTTTATTCACACGTAAAATTGTCATCTTCACAAGCTGACAATGTTGACCTATCAATTGCTTTTTTTTAAGTTTCGAAGTCTCCATATGAGTATTATTGTTTACTGTAATGTAATTAACTACCGGGTAACATATTTTATTACAAGTCATCTCCAGCATGTGGGAGGGATAATCACATGCATTTCGTTGAATTGATCTTTGACGTTGAGTTAGTTCCAGGAACGTTGGAAGCACAATAGCAAGTGTGGTTAAGTACAGACTTTGTGAGATTATTTCTTTTTGAATAATTATTTATATGGAAAGTATTTGAATGATAATTGTATTATCAGTATCGTAAATTTTTGGCTGGAGATTTTACCCTGTTAACTTGAGAATTGATAGAAATGGTTTAGACTAGTTACACTGTCGTGTTGTTTCAGACTCGATGGTGCCTCTGTCAGAGGACCGTGATCTACAGTGCTTCCTTCCCCTCCAGTCAGCCTACAGGTGAGTGTCACTGTCACGTACAGGTATGACATAATTGATGTATCCAGTACGTTGTGGTCTGTTTATGTCACTATCAGAATTATGCTTATGACCTCTGCAAAGCTTTGCATTTGCAAACAACGTTGACAGCAGTTATGTAATAATAATTGTTAAACTTCTATTGCGTCTATATTCTTGAAAATTCAAGCTCAGAGACGCAATAAACAAAGTCATTTGGCATAATCATAAGTGGGAACCGCCAACAATCTATGGTGAAAAGCAATTTCAAACAAATAAGTGTTGAGTATTTTAAGAAAGGTGGCTGTAGTTTCAGAAGATTTAATTCTTATAGGGAGTTGATTCCAGGATGATCTAAGGGTCCTAGAGATATCAAAGAAATGTAGCAGATTAACTAAGTATGTCGGTTGTTGAGTAGAAAGAGTATGGTTTGTAACAGTACCCAGTTTAAATTTAGTTTGATATACATCTGGAAGCCAGTGCAACTGTGTAAATTACATTACTGTTGCAACATGACAGCTCCTAAATATAATGTTTCTTCATACATTTGTCGCTTCCATAATATTCCCTCTTTGTCATAAAGAAAATCTTCTAAAACCATAGTTTAGACAAATATGCTGCTAAATGCATCTGGGTGCCATCTTGATCACCGTCTGGCGGAATTTTTGCTAAGCATTAATGTTGATCACATAATTGGTAGGTCAATTCTGCCTTGATTTAAAACCTACTTATCCAACATAGCTCCCTGATGTATTAATCCGTCTGTTGACTTGATTACTGCTTATCTATTCTGAGATTAACCAATCCTGTAACCTTGGTTTCCAAAGATTTCAGTGCAATAGAAATTACCTTATTGTTATTAATTTCACTTCTGCATCATATTTTGTCTTTTCTGCAGTGAGTATGACTTCCACACGACGTGTATAGCCGACAGCTTGACCCCTGAACAGGAGACATGGTTGCGATGCCATCGACTCATCGAACACGGACTACAGATCTGTGAGGAATTCCCAAGGTTTGTCTCTAATTTCATCAGTATATAAAAAATGGCACATGTGGTAAATTGTTTTCGAGGTTATTTATCATATTATTAGGCATTTTAAAGGTGTTTTAATGTGTCTGTTATACTGATGTTGTTGTATTTATATTATGTTTTGAAATAGTCGCAGCGAGCTTGGCAATGACCCAAATGGATGTAAGCTGTCTTTGTCTTGTGTGGTATAAAAAACCTTTTCCAGATTGTACCATATACACAGAGATTGACAAGTCTTTGTGCATGATGTAAATTGAAGCAGTTTTTCGTGATGCAGGTTACATAAAATATCCCCAACTTTTCGGCAAGGCTCAGAAAATTGAAGAAAATATAAGCTGTTGTGAGCAATTTATTAATATCCTTTGCAATCCCTAAACCTGTTAAAAAGGTAGTACCCCTGGGTAAATTGGAATCTAAACAAATTAATGTTTTCATCTGAGGGTTGCAGATGAACTCCTAAATTCTGGCATCCGAGATACAAAGTGTCCATGAGGCAAATATTAATGTGCCATATATGCACGCACAGACATGCACACACACGCACACAAACCAGTACACTCAACCATTCACACGGTCACACACTCATACACACTTACACACACACGTGCGCACGCGAGCGCACACACACACATGTACTTGCCTGATTATAGTTATTTAGTTGATGGTAATGATGTTTTCAGCCTCAACCTACTGAATGTGCAGAAGTTGAAGTCGGGTCGACTCCAGTTCACAGCCCCAACACCTCACATCAAAGTCTACACAGGTACGCACACCTGACTGGAACCCTTTCACAACCACAGTTCTGGGAAGATTTGACCTTTTTACTTTGTCATCTCTCATATTTTTTAACATGTTTTTGACACTTGTTGTATTTAAACTGTCAACAATAGGTTCCACTGTTATTGTTGTGTTAGCCTCTCTTGTGACAGACCAAGTGTTGCACTTATTACCATCAAGGGTAGAAATAATACATTTACCCCACTGGCCTGGAGGGCTAGTAGCATTAATATGTTACTCATCCCCATGAAAAATCACTAGTCTCATAATTTTATTTAAATTACTTATTATTTGCGGTGAAAAATTATAAATTGTGAAATGTCATCTTTAGACATGCAGTGCTCATTAAACAAAACAAAATTATAAACAAATAAATGACAACTTCATGCCTGATGTCACAACGTAATTAGGTTAATCAAACAAGTGGAAAATAGATACTCACCTTGAGATTTTTGTTAGCCAAACATTACTCATCCCCAAACATTTCTGCTAGCCTCAGGGGAGGGGGCAAGCATTTAGTTTGATCCGTTGATACAGTACTTTGATGACATTCTCGCTTACAGTGGCGCATCCTGGTGAGTTGATGAAAACCCAATTATTTCGGATAGGAGAGAGGCCATTTAGAATAGCATAACATAATGCAAACATGCACGTAAATAACACAAGATGTCAGCAGGGAGGGTGGAGGGTGCCAACTCCTCCCCAGAATTCGCTGAGCAGTAATTTGTGACTGGATGTCTGCTGTCTAGAACGTGGGAAAGTTAAACATCAAAGGGTATTGCCGTTAACTCTGCTTACCTCTGCATTATTGCATATAACTTTTGTTTTGAAACTGGATGTTTTGTTTACCATTTGAACGTGTTGTGGATGGAATCTTTTGAATTGCAAACATTGTTAATAAAGTAACTGGACATGAACTAGTAGGCAGTGAACCTTCAACATGGATGTTGTGGTCGTAAGAATGTAATATTAACTGAAAAACATAAAACCTAGAAGCTGACACTCTTGCTTTAAAATATATCACCAGTTGGTAAATTGAGGACAATGGTAACGTGAAGCAGATAAACAGTTAAACGTAGAGGTCGACATCAGTACCTGGGAGGCAATGCAGGAACAATGTGCCAAAGTTAGCACATTAATGCACATGTGTATCGTGGTCATTGCAGGACCTGATGGGAATGACGGAACTCCAGAAAGAAAACTGGTGAAGCAGAACGTCGCCATCCAGGTAGAGTTATTTTCACACCAAAGAAATATTAAGTTGTCCATTTGCTTTATCTTGGTAGGCTTTGAAAGCATATTTTTTGGATTTTTCTTTCTTTTGCCTCATTTCAAATTAATTCCGCAAAAACACCAACTTACCATGTATTCTCTGGGACATATCAGTTCATCCATGCAACTTTTATTTTTGTGAATGTGGTAACATCAGCATATGATCTACAACCTGAATTCTTGCCTAGAAATTAATTCAAGTGATCCTGTAATTCTGAAGCATCCCATTCTTATGCAGTTTGGTTACTCTCTGTTTCTATGTGGAATAGAGTGGTCAAAATTTACATGGTGAGAAAAAATTTGAAACCAGCCATGCATATGGGCTAAAAAGATGAGGTTGGGTGAGAAAATAACTGTGTTAAAATTTCAGTGAAGTCCATTGAGAGGAATAGACCTCTCAATGCACCAAAATGCATTTAAGAACTTGTCCATTGGACTGGTGTTCAAAGGTGAACCTATAAATGTTCTATCCTATGAACGTTTTGGTTAATTATGACTCATCATGTCCTAGAACAAATTCAGCTTGACTGCCCAAACGGCAGCTTTGAGCAACTCTGGTAGTTTGCATAAATCCAAGATGGCCACCGGTCAGATCTTAAAAAATACTTTAGAACCCACTTGTCTTAGAATTATGTGTAATACCTCTGTTTAGGGATATTTGGATATGTAGAATTAATTTATGATGTTAAATTCTTAGTCCAAAGTCAAGATCATATGCTGAAGGTCAGGTAAAGGTCAAAGTTTATTCATGAATATAAATGGATAATCTTACAACGTTAGGAACATTTGTTTTTGAGAAAAGAGTATTCCTTGTCGAGGAATATCTAAGTATTATAGAAAATACAGGGTGTATATTAAATTGTTCTTGTATTTCCTCTAAACGTTGATGGATTACACTTGAACTGAAACATGTTGGTTTGTAGGCGATAATGCAGAATCGAATTAGGAAGACGGGCAACGACACAGAATCTGCGGAAGTGCCAAGGTCAGGCGGGGAGAAGAGTGAATCTGCGAGACTGTCACGGTCAAGGTCACGCGACAAACTGAATGAACAGGCACGTGTTGTGCACTTATAGCATATTTATGTGCACGAATGGATATATGTATGAATGAATGCGCATACTGTGTAAGAATGATTTTATTGTATACATATTTATATTGTGTTTAAACTATTCACTAATATGTATATGCGTTGTGTGTCTCTGTGCTGTTTTTGGCTTATTTAACGTCATGATTGGAATACTTTCCACAGTCAGGTCTTCTTTGCCTTTAACCACCATTTTAAAAAGTTCCTTGCTTATATTGATTACTGTAACGTTTTTATCACTAGACCTAGTAGATTGGTTTACTACCACCGTTTCAATGGATTCTTTTTATGCATGTATGCATTCAAATTGTACTGTTACAAAACATGACAATTTCACATAAGTCCTTTCTCTGCTACTTTTGTTTTGCAAATCAACGCATGACTTGGATGTTGTTTGTTCAGTAAGCTGTTATGAAACTGCATTTATGTGAATCACTGAGTTCGCTGCCTTGTGGGTGATTCAGTATGCAGCCTGATTACAATGAATAGTTTATGCATGCGCAATACACGCAGTGAACTTGTCAAACAAAACTGAATCAAATATTCCTGACCATGCCTTGTACGGATAGTTTAGGTGGAGCCCAAACTAGAAACTGAGTTACTTTTTCAATATGTTATCAGGGTTGTGCATGATTAATAAAGCACATTTGTAATGAAATGCAGGCATAGAATGATATAATATATTTATGGTAACAGGATTAATTAAACATAGCATACAATACAAATGGTGTACCATTTCAAAAGAATCCCTTTAAAATACAAAATATATTGTTTGGAATTAGATTTGTTGGTAACGTGTGTTCTTGAACCAGTGAGAATGTATTTATTTTTTAATGTTTGAATACATACTTATTACAGTGCACAGTTCCAGCTGGAATTTTTTTATTGTTATGATCTTTCATTATTAGTTACTATGTTATTATGTTCTGAATATTATTATCAACAGACAGCCAACCCAACGACACTGGACGCTGGAGTAATGGCCACTGCCACAGCACTCGACAATGCAGTCCATGTGTCCAACGCGTTCCCGACACCACCGCTGATTGCACCGCCCTCTGGTGGCCTACCGGGACTACTGCCGGAGTCGCATGAAAACGGGGCTAATATATGGGAGAATACGTCGCCATTCAGTGCACCGTTACCAAAACAGCTGCAGAATACCATGCAGCAGCAACAGCAGCAGCACCTACAGCAGCAGCAGCAGCAGCGGGGACAGCAGCCGGATCACACCCAACCCTTCGCAATGTCGTCTTCCCCCCAGCACCAGCAGATGCCGTCACTACAGAACGGTTCCCTGCCTCCTCAGTTGCAGGCAGCGATGCTCAACATGGGCGCGCTGCCAGTCCAGAACTTCCCATCCCAGATGCTGATGCAAGCAACAGCAGCAGCAACAGCTTGCTGCAACCAACCAGAACCGCTTCAGTCGACCGCGACCGCCATCTGGCGGTAGTTTTGCTCCACCATCGTCGCAATTGCCGCCGCCACCCGTGATGCCACCTAGCCAGACAGCCTTCATTGGTCAGAACGCCCCGATTCAGTGCCCACCCCACGCCATTCTGTTTCCGCCATCATCGGGTCCGATGGCCAACTTCGGCGGGCCACCCCCTTCCTGCGATTTCGATCAGGGCCGCCCGAATACGATGAAGCTGTCGCCACAGGGAAACCCCATGCAGTCGTCGCCTCACGGTAACATGCCTCGAGCGGCAATGCCCCAGCAGCAATACTCAAACCCGTATCAGCAGGTGATAGCACCCCCTGGAGGGATTACATCACAACAGATACATTCTCCGGTCCTGGGTCAGTCGTCGCTCTTCCCGAGTTCCGTGGTTGGGCCGTCCCACCAGTCGTCCCTACGAATGCAGATGGCGCCCCCTCGACAGAGCCTACCGCAGATGTTGCCGCAGGGTGTCAACATCTTCTCACAGATGTCGCCACAGAGGTCGGTTGGCGGACGGACGGGAGTGCCGATAGTGGGCTCGGCGTCGCAGCCGCAGCTAATGCGTCACCATGACGACAATGCGGAGCGGGAACGACAGATGTCAGCCAATATGTCCTCGCTCAGAATGCAGGTAGGTGGCGCTGTCACTGCAAAAATCCCAATGAAATAATGCTGTTGTGTCACAAAACACGCAAGCAACATTCTGGTGTTAATATCCGTATTGTTAGCATCAAATCAGTCTACAGTGTTTCTATTCCAGTTTTGTTCCAGCCACCTGTTAAGCTGCTAAATATGTCTTCTAAGAAAATCTGTTCAGTTTTCAGATCAAAACCTGTATGTTTTTTATGTTTTTTGAGGATTACATGAAAATGTGGTAGAATATAAACAAATTAAATTCCATTTCATTGCAGTTGAGATTAAACCAAATGTGATCATATTCCTACGTACATATAATAGGAAATTCACATATCATCATTGTGAAGCCGTAGTGTCCCGTGGTTGGACGAAGGCCTCAGCATGCTGCTTCCACATCTCCCGATCTTGTGCTATCCTCTGCCAGATGGTACCCTTCCAGTAGTCGTCTAGTTCATCTCTCCACCGTCTCGCCGGCCTTCCTCTGGGTCTTTGCCTTTCGTATGGATTCCAGATGGTGATACGATATGTCCATCGGTTATCTCGTATCCTGCTGACGTGCCCTGCCCAGGTCCACTTCCTACTTCTGACTTGTTCAATCACGTCTGTGAACTTTGTCTTTTCTCTTACCCAGATGTATTATGCTATGCCTAGAAATAGTACTTTGTAAAGCCAATAGCAGTTAGTTCATGTATACAATTCAATTTGTATGTGTTTCAGTCAGAAGCAGACTCTCTGCGCAGTCATCCCTTCCCTCCTTCAGACTTCCCCGTCCTCTCTGAGGTACGTGCATTCTTTATCGCCAAATGAAAGTAGATCATGTATGTATACACTATGTATGTCTACAATGGGGAACATATAGGATCGCTAAAGGGCACAACTTGGGCCTGTTACCTAATGGAAATAATGAATGAATGCGTCGTAAAATACCAAAAAAGGACAAATTGGCGTTTTTGCTCAATGTATATTTTGCTATGCATAACCTGTATGGAAAATTTAAATATTCTTATTATAAAGAACCAGTGCATAAGCCTTTCTTGCCACATTGATATTAGTGAAAGACATGCGGACTCTGCAAGTCAATGCCAAGCCTGTGACAGAGCCCAATATCAGTCTCCTGAACATCAGGCTGTTAGAATTTACATTTCTACAGTAAGACAGCAGAGGTATTCCTAGAACAGTTGAAAAGAATTACACGTAATTGCAGTAGACCTTGTTAAGCATATAGACAACTTAACTTGTTAAGTATAGAGTTAACTTAAAGCCAACATGATTGACTACTAAGAACTACTTATCACACTCATGTGATTGTGTTTGCAGGGGGTCCCTGCACCAGTCAGTCCAACAGCCGGACCTGTGGGGTAAGTAACTTCTGTTATCAGGGTGAACACTAAAACCAAAATGTTGTTCTTCAACATCATTATCCATATTGCCAAAATTTACCATTGCATGTATCCCGAGAGACAGTTTGAAACCCTTGACGCTTGGGAGAAAGGGCAGTCACCCCTGCTAGAATTGCTGTAGGAGCGGTGGTCGCACGGCAGAACGCCAGACTGTCAATCGAGGGGATGGTGGTTCAATCCCACCTACCGCCATTTCGAAACTAGCAAATTTCGTTCACCCCATATTTGCCACACCACATTTGTCTCTTCCGAAAGACACAGGTAAATGCATTTACCTGTGTCTATCGGAAGAGACACTAAAAGCTGGTGGTCCCTTCTATCTGGTATCTATGCCAGGGGAAGTAAAAGATCACACACAGGGTAAATGTGTAACCTGTAGTGGACTCACTAATTCTATAACTCCCGCTTTAGCCAAAGTTTGGGCTGTTTGGAGGAAGCCATCTCAGACCTGAGGCCAATAAAAAAACCTTTGCAAATTGCAATCCCTGCGTATATTTTGTAATATTGATGAGGAACGTATTACAGCTAAGACATGGGTGTGAGATTTTAAATTTGATCTTTGACCTTGTTGTAGGTCGCTCTTCTCCTTGACTTCTGACCCAGCGTTTGGTACGAAACTCCTCCAGCCGAATACGTACTCGTTGTTTAGCAGCGAATCACCATGGACGGTACAGATAAACAAGCCAGAGGCAAAGAGTAAGTTTAGCACACTGTCGTAAATAGTGCAGCATGGTTCTCTGTTCCATTGTGTGACATATGTTGGGAAAAGAATCTATTACATAATTTTTACTCCACAGGACTTGTGGCATCACTCTGTCCACCGCGTGCTGTTAATTCCCATATCACAGAAACCGTTGAGTAGCTATTTTTATGATTCGGCATAGATGTACCTTGGGTCACTGCTACAATCTAAGCAAATTTTGTATTTGATTGGATCGTTCTGAAGACCCCAAAACTGGATTTTCAAAAATCTTAGGTAAATGTTCTCAAATTTTGCATAGGGTACATGGATAATACACATGAAATTGGTATTTGACTGAATGTTTCTAAGGGTACCTGAAGGTCTGAACAAGCTGGAGACAATACTTGTGTATTCGAGACTGCCTCGCTGCCCACAACTCTGGAAGCTAGGTAGCCTGCTAGGAACCATGGCTAAATGATAACTGTCAGTACCTGTGTATTGGAGCCCCACTATACTGCCACACACTGAAGACCAAGTGGCTTGCCTGGAAAGCATAGCCAATACATCTTGAACAATTTTTCCTTGTTTTTGTCATAAAGATAATCTTCTGAAACAGGAATTTCAAGAAAATATACAACGAAACGTGTGTTCAGCAGCCATTTTTTCATCGCTTGACAGATTTTTTTTTCCAAGCAACTTGTTCCGTAATGGATAGATGAACTATTTTTCTATCACTTTCGACAGGCCACAGTTCATCACCCTTTGCATCTTCAAGCAGCAGTCTCCGTACGACCCCAGACCCCTTCTCTGGGGACGAACGGCAGGTGGGAGGAAATTACGGACTCAGCGTTTACAACTATGGTGAAGGCAGCCCAGTAGGTGGCGCTGTGGACAGCACATGGAGTACGAACCCGATGGCCGCGTCTCCGAAGTCGACGGGCTCAGAATCAAGCACTGGCGGACTCTTGTCGAGTAATATCCAAGTGAGTCGTGTAGTTTGTAGTATCACACCTTTGGAATCAGTTCATTTTGTACACTACAATATTAGTGATCTTTTACATATAAAACATGAACAGTTTCACACCGTTCCGATGAAAATTACCAAACTGAGGCTTGGTTGTAGAAAATGAACCATTTAAGAAATTTGCAGTAAAACTACATTGTGGGTTTAAGAATTCAGCATCTAAAAACATTTCCAGGTAGATGAAAATGCCTACACATGGTAGTATCATTTTAAACCGTCCTCTGCCCTATTTTGCAACCTTTGTCATCCATTAAACAATGTTATGATGACTGCAGTCGAACATTTTTGTAGTTACACACAAATTGCACAAATCTAAAAAAAAAGTCAATACGGTGTTAATCCATGATTAGTGCTATTGTAATGCTATGGCGTCAGCCATAAAGGTGATATATGACATATTTGTTTGACTAGCAGACATTGTTAATGCCACAATAGAAGCCTGTCATATTCAAATGTCACACACCATGCGATTGCAATAGCAGACTGTCGTACTGAAAATGGTTAAGAAATCATTCGTTCCCCCTCTGGTGTTTTAGTTCTAAGTGTTAGTCTTAAGTAAACTATTTAAAACAGAACATACATGAAACATAGTCTGCCACCATATTTATTTATTTAATAATTTTTTTTAATATGAATTTATTTATTTTAGTACTCTTTATGATGCATTTTTACCACATTCAGTACTGCCATTATGTTCTTACAAATTGTAAGTGTGTCATACCAGTTTTATTACTGGCATTTCAAAATGTGTGTAAAGACAAATTTCAATTTTTAATGGATTGTTTTAATGTTTTAAACGGACAATGAAGTTATTGAACCATGACTCTGTTCCAGTCGCTATGGTCGTCCGGCCCGTCACCTCTGGAGAAGTTGCTGGAACAACAGAAGCAGCAGCGACACGGCGACCCGCATTGAACACCCGGCCAGTGGCTTGATGGGTTACAGTTGCAGACATGCGTTGCCATGGTGACGACACTCACCAATCAGAAGCCTGGATCGGCTGGAGATCTGAAGACGGTCGAACGCAGGAGCGGATTTTCTCGTCACCACAAGAAGACGGAAAGAGCGAGAGAGCGATAACGTTTGGCATCAGAGTCGACGGTGGCGGATAATCGTCGCTCGACGTCTGTGTCTCGCAAAATAATTGCCTCTCTGCGTCTGTCAAGTGTGTGCTTGTTTCATCTGCTCAGGAAATTTACTGCATCAGTTGTAGGCACTTGTGATTGCGACGAAGTACTGCGGTACGTTATAACGCCTCCTACTGGCTAAATATCTGCGTGGCGAGGCTAAATGTAGCCTCAGTTTAGCACGACAGGCAGTGGTGGTGACACCTAGCAACGCCGAGCACAGTTACATATGTGTCGGTCACGCATGCCTGTGTTTTGGACCTTGTTGATTGGTTTTGCTTTAGATTGCAAGTTTCCGTTTGCACTCGAACTTGCACCGCTGCATAGCCGCGAAGCATCTTGTTGATGGTGCCGGTACGTCGCACGGATATATGTTAAGTTATTATTTGGTGATTTGTGATACCCTGGTCAATGGAGTTGTGTCCGAAAGCATGCTACGAGCCAGGGACGTTACCGTTCCTATTATCATGATGATACGCACGAGGATCTGTCGAGTTGAAAAGAAACGGCGGCAAGGGTTCACATTGATTCCCGGTGCAGAGATTGGAAACTAGCTGAATGACATGCACATATATTACCGAGCGGCATATCTAGGTAATGATCACATTATATTACAGCTGTGTGCATTGTGTAATATTCGTGAATTAATATTATGTATACATAACATATACATCATATATATAAAGAGATATATACGTGATATGTTGAACCGAACCGCTTGCATAAGGTCGGTGGTATACGGGACATTTTACTTTACACGCTCCACGCGTCGGTGTTAATGTGCATTGTTGGCAAACCTGCATGGCACAAGAAATGTGATTCTTATTCTACCCTGTACAAAAACCTTAGGTTGGTACACGATTGACTTTCTTTTCATCTTCCGGTCACTCTCACAATTTTGTGTGATGCCATTTGTAGAGGTGTCAATTTAAAACGTAAAACCGCTACGAGATCTCCAGATTATCATAGAAATATTTGAGATTAAACTGGTTTGTGTCATGTGTACGTGGAGCAATCTGAAAAGAGAAAATCTATTGTGATATAATCCAGTTTAATAACAGGAGAGCAGTAGCATCAGTAGAATGAAAACTCCGCCTCGCCCATACCTCGATTTTCATTTTACAGAAAAGTTGGACTTTTCGTCATTACCCTTTCTGAATTCTGAACTGCTGCAATTGTGGTTGTAACTGCGGCAAAGTAGACTTGCTCAGTGCGGGGAAGTTTTGGCAGTTTATGAAGACAATTGAATGGTCACTGGTGTTGTACCGCCTACCGGCTGCCCAGTTGATGTCTGCCCTCCCCTTTTGCACTTTGCCATTTTGGGGTAAGGCTGGAGCGGACTGTTATACCGTGACATAGTACCATGATTGCCATTGCTTGTTATTACTGTACTTTCAGGTGAAGGATTGGTCATGAAGTAATGGTGTCATATCTGAGACAATTTTGACCTGGGACTGTTTCACTGACATTGTTAAAAGCTCTTAAACCTGATTGTTGTACTTTTTACCCCATAGCAGTGATCTTGAATATCTGAGAACTGTCAACTCTGTGACACACCAGTCGGACATTGTCACTGGTGTGTCATGGAAATAGTGTCCTTGGTAATAAAGCAATGGATATTTGCGTGAAAATACTCATTAAATTTAACAACAAATGTTGTTTAACGATGAACGATTAAGTGTTCTTTATCTGAATGAAACGGACCCAGATCTAATAGTGTGTTGTTTATTTGACATTGGCACATGTAACACACTCGTCAATAAGTAAGCATTGTGGATTTGTAATGTTGGTAAACGGGTGGGTGTATTGGCAGAAAATGTAATTTGTGTAATTTTTAGGAAACATTACTTAATCTAGGAAATATTAATTCTTTAAGTGATTTTCAAAATTATTTTGCAGATGTTAGTCACCGGTTTTTTCCACCCACCCTAACAGTTGGATATGTCACCAATGCTTCATGAATGGGATTATAATAGCCAGGAAACTCGTAGCTAATGTAAGCCAGCACGTTTACCAGTACTCTACCTATACTTGTTTATGTATATACTTACAACTCCTGCCGAGCCTGGAAGCAACGTGTTGCTGCAATGTTAGGCAGTTTGCATAGAGCAGTTCAGTCTTCGAATTCCGTTCCCATGAGTATTAAATTTTGTTTAATTATCCGGCTGTGCTGGAACCAAGAGAATTGTCATTATCAAACAAATCTTTCTGAAGTGTTTGTTTTGAATAGGTGTCAGTATTACTCTGCAGACGTCGTCTTTCATTGTTTGTGAAGTTTGAATTTTGTTGTTGCAAGATGATAAAAGTTATGTTTAAATATCGGCCAACTCTTTCGTAAATTTGAGTAATTTTATTTCACCGAAGGCTAAACAGAGCAGGTTTCAAAGTTCTTTGGCATTGTCGGGGCAGGAGCTGGCCAGGAGCAAACTTTTTTGTTTCTCATTATGGTGTTGCAATGCTTAGTTGCTATGCTTTGCCAAAGACGAACTGAAGTGAGCACCTGGGTATGAAGTGGTAATGCTTGTTATTAAACTTACTGAAAGATACTTCACTGAAAACAAATCAGTTCATTGTATAACGTTGCAGTGTGTGTTACGAATCACCATCAGTGTTTGGTATTGAACTTACAGTGACTGTCATACTTACTGTCGGTATCGAGTAGTGAAGTTGCAAAGATTGCTATACTTCATTGTCAGTATCTACCAGGTAGTAGTGAAGTTGCAATGACTGTTATACTTCAATCACCATCTAATTATGAAGTGGAAATGATTGTTAGACTAGTCAGCATCTGGCTATGAAGTTGCAATGATTGTTATACTGTCAGCTACTGGTTATGAACTTGCAGCGAATGCTATTCGTCAGTACCAGTATCTGGTTATGACTTTGCAGTGAACATTGAATGAAGACAAGTCAAAAGTCAGCGTTTGCATGAATGTTTCAGTAAGTATTTTGGTTGGACAAAGGAAATAAAATGATGACAACATGCAACTGAATCAAACATGTGCGTCAGTTGTTGATTCATCCATAACAGTATGTGCACTGCTGTTTAGTGGAGCCAGTGACAATGTTACTGCTGTAAACATGGCCTGCTCGGTGGGGAAAGAGCCTGTTGCAGACATTGCTGTACTGCCAAAGTCCTGAAAGCAGGTGGAGACAAAATGGCCAAGATGCTTCTGAAATTATGCAATGCAGTATGACATCAAGAAAGTTACCCACAGATAGATGTAGGTGCATCATCTACACAACACGCAAGACAGAATGCAGGTGAACACCCTCGATCTGTAGAGCGACTTACTTAATTTCTATTAGTAACATGTTCTGTAAGAGATGATATCATCGATGCACATTTGTCAAAACCTAGTTTGTAATTAGGAAAACTAGAGGAACAGTAGCTGCCATCTTCATAGTGAACCAGATCATGGAAAAGGCAAGGCCATTACACTTCAATTGTGTGGACTTCAAGGCTGCTTGAAGTCCACAAACACTGTGAAAGTATCCCAGTGACATGGTCTGATGCCGACTGTTTTCAGTGTACAAGCTCATCGTTAATAAGCTAAGTTGAACGGAAAGAACAAAATTGGGTTCACGAACCCCTAAGATTGTTAGTGAAATAGTGCACTAGTGCTCTACCCAATAGACCTAGCAAAGATCAATCAAATAAATAACTGGTACCTGGACATATTATGAACAACGTTTCTTTATTGTGTTATATAGAATATCCCATTGAAACCTACTTCTTTATGTAAGTGTTAACTTCTCGTGAAGTAGATAACATGAAATTTGGTCCACATGAAATACAGTTATTCAACATCAATCCCAAATTGCATCTGTGGCAAGAACAATGCAGCAGTGAGATGCAATCTTGAATAACGGCGTAAAAGATGCATAAATATCTACATATTAAATATTACATGTCTAATATGGTAAACTTACAGTGGTGGTGTAAACTACTCCTAAAACCCAAAATAAACAACGCAATGATATGTAATGTTTCGAAAACGCCAATGTTACAGTGAAGCTGTGCTATTTAAATATTGTGAATCTGTAAAATTAGAGCATAACATGTATACACCTTTTGTACAAATCTATAACAACTTTGTGAAGTGCGTAAACCAGTGACTTGCAGTGGCATTTGGGTTTGCTAAGCGGATATTCCTGTTTACCACAACCATAACACATTATAACAACTATCATTATATACATGCATTATGGTATCACACATTTTAACGACTGCTTAGGGCCTTCGTAAATATAAATATTTCCATAATGCATACAAAATTGCATGTGGGTGGGTGGGTAGGTGAAAGGTCCATTTGGAATACAAAAAGTTAGTTTAATACAAAATGTGGACAAATTCTACTCTTCGTATACATTTTTAGCTGTGACTGTAACAGTTTTTGAGCTAGAATTGGTTAATTACATCTGCAATACACTGACGTGTGATATGCTGATTATTTTTATGAAGGTTAGGTAGGTGGCATCAATCCTATCAATTTTTTTATTCTTGAATTGTTATATATTTACAAAGCCCCTTACACCACCAACTACGAGAACCACTGTGTGAGCGGCTGTATGTACATTGTATGTGCACAGCACACATGCATCCATCTTTCCCACGACATTACTGAAAAGTATAGTTCAACGTGTGACAATGAATCACACAAAACATGTCATTGCAAACAGACTTAACAGAGACACCCCAGATTAATTTCTTACGCAGGCGGTTACAAGCATACATTGTTGTTTTCCTTATGTTAATGTTTCATCAATGTTCTAGTGAAGTTATAAATGACTGTGTAAGAATAAAGGTAAACAAACAACTGAAATGTAGTCAGTATTCATTTCCAGCTCTCAGCGACATTCTATTTAGCGACTAGCCTGTGTAAATACACTGTATTGTCATTACGATGTTAAGGTCTTAGGTATCATATAACTAGTCAGCTTTTCCAGAACACTATCATCAAAACAACCCTTCTATCCTGACACTGGGGGTGATCAATGCCATGATGTTATAGTCCTCATTCCATAACATGATCTCTCCAAGTCACGAGGCATACACGGTTCCTTTGTGTCAACGACAGTTATTATATCAAATATACAATGTGTGGTCTGGGTTTCTGTTCTACAGAGCTATGAGGCCCACGTGCTGACCCCTACACCACCATGCTCTATGGCATTCACAACAGTTTCTCTGGCTTTTACAGCACTAAAATGTGTTGTTTTACACTCACTCCATGCGGTTTTGCAAATTAACACATCTAATGTAGCAAATTTTTAACACAGTTAAAATTATTTCAACTGAACAAACCTTTCCAATTGTATGATTTCATGACTTGTTCTTGGTAGTTATGCAATATGACAAAAAATTTGGTTTTTCTTTTGTAAATCTTTCACCAAAAAAATTAGATTTTGTTGAAATGACAATCAAAGTCCCTTACCAAACTGGCACAATATTTGTCAATGTCAACAATCTAGTATTGCGTTGGCAACAACTTTCTGTCATCCCCTGAATTTGACATACAGCTGTACATTGCATTTCTGGCAGTATTCACGATGGCACTGTCCTCGGCTATGTACATCCAGTAATTTACTAAAACAATTCTCAAAGGAAAACAAACATATGCATTACCAAACCACATATACAATTACACATACACACTGGTCAATATATTGTCCAGAATAACGGCTCATCTAAAAATCAAAAATACAAAACGAACAAAGTTATGGCAAAAAAATAAATAAAAAAGCTGTTAACATATTTCAAAACAATGGAATATGGCAATGATATGTCAATGTACCTGATACGTGACTACTTGAAGTGATGCTAGGAGCCTCACAAGTGAACTGGCAAGAAAACTAGATGGGAGAGTTACATACAAATGTCTGGAGTATGTATAAATGTCAAGTGGATCAATAATGAGACTAAGAATGAACTTTATGAAGATGTAGACAAACTCATAAACAGGATTCGGTTGAGATTGCGGCCAATAAATCACAGGAAACTGAGAAAAGACAGACATTGTGTTAAACTCGTCAACTAATGATGATGAATATGTACTTGTTAAATAGTTTTATACTCGAGATTACGTATACTAAAATAAATTATGCCTTGCGAATTACTTTGTAATTTTGCAAGTATTGCAGTACTATCACCAGCGAAACAAGCAGTAGCTTCCAGAATAACAATGATCTTGTATAGTGTAACACAAAGGCCCATACAATCACATGACTATCCAAAAATAATCATGCAATAGACAAAAAATACAATCACACAACAGCCTACATACAATAACTTATAAATTATCGAAAACACAATCGCAAGACAGCCTGACACATAACCACACGTTGGCAAAATACGTAACCACATTATGGCCCAAAACACGATCCCAATATGGAAGTGTTATGGCCCAACTCATAGTCACATAATCACCCAGCATCAATCACATCAGTGCGATCACTTACAATCACAAGAGGGTCAAACACAATCACAATATGACACATCTCACAATCATGTAATCTATCACTGCACTTACACATAATCAAATAGCACTGTACACATGCACAATCACATGATCACCTATTTTGAGGAACACACAATCACATTCTATTTTGAGGAACACACAATCACATGATCACCTTCTATTTTAAGAAACACACAATCACACGATCACATTCTATTTTGAAAAACCCACAATCACATGATCGCCTTCTATTTTGAGAAACACAATCACATTCTATTTTGAGAAACACACAATCACATTCTATTTTGAGAAACACACAATCATATGATCGCCTTCTATTTTGAGAAACACACAATCACATTCTATTTTGAGAAACACACAATCACATGATCGCCTTCTGTTTTGAAGAATACACAATCACATGATCACCTATTTTGAGGAACACACAATCACATTCTATTTTGAGGAACACACAATCACATGATCACCTTCTATTTTAAGAAACACACAATCACACGATCACATTCTATTTTGAAAAACCCACAATCACATGATCACCTTCTATTTTGAGAAACACAATCACATTCTATTTTGAGAAACACACAATCACATTCTATTTTGAGAAACACACAATCACATGATCGCCTTCTGTTTTGAAGAATACACAATCACATGATCGCCTTCTGTTTTGAAGAATACACAATCACATGATCGCCTTCTGTCTTGATGAACACACAATCACATGATCGCCTTCTGTCTTGATGAACACACAATCACATGATCGCCTTCCACAGCAGTGACTTAAAGTCATTGAGCACGAGGGAATGTTGCAATTCGACCCCCGTTAGATGAGCACTCAACTCTGAGCACCGAGCAAGTATTCTTAACAGGCTTCCGTGCAGGTCTGACGGCGCGTTCTTCAGGATGTACGGACGCGCTATCCTACACACGAGGTGGAGGTTCGGCCGTTCCAGTTCGGCAGTACACGTGTGTGCTCGCGTGTCACATTTAGTCGTGCAGTGAGGCGTGTTTTGAAGAATACACAATCACATGATTGCCTTCTGTTTTGAAGAATACACAATCACATGATCGCCTTCTGTTTTGAAGAATACACAATCACATGATCGCCTTCTGTTTTGAAGAATACACAATCACATGATTGCCTTCTGTCTTGAAGAATACACAATCACATGATTGCCTTCTGTCGTGATGAACACACAATCACATGATCGCCTTCTGTCTTGATGAACACACAATCACATGATCGCCTTCCACAGCAGTGACTTAAAGTCATTGAGCACGAGGGAATGTTGCAATTCGACCCCCGTTAGATGAGCGCTCAACTCTGAGCACCGAGCAAGTATTCTTAACAGGCTTCCGTGCAGGTCTGACGGCGCGTTCTTCAGGATGTACGGACGCGCTATCCTACACACGAGGTGGAGGTTTGGCCGTTCCAGTTCGGCAGTACACGTGTGTGCTCGCGTGTCACATCTAGTCGTGCAGTGAGGCGTGTACGAGCAGTCCGCACTCGTAGCACACGTCTTTCCTCCTACAAACGCCCTCAAGTCCTGGTGGGACAACAACTTTGACGTGTCCAGCAGTTTCACGTCATGTGCATCCGTGAAACCAACGTTCGTGCTGTTGGTGGAGCACATGTAGAACGACCCATCAGAGCCGTGCTGGTACGCCTCCATCGTGAACTCAAGCAGTCCGAGGACCACCTTCGCACGTGCCGCCCACTTCGGAAAACGTGGACCGAACCAACGTCTGTGCATGGCAATGTTGTCGGGCTCGTAAAGTTTTGTGTAGTTGACGTACTCGGTCCGGTAGATGGCGCCACAGAAGTCAACGACCGACGGGATGTGTGACTCAGCACGGAAGATGACCGCGACAAAGAACTCGTTCTGTTGCAGCAGTGACCAGATTGTCTTCGCTTCCGCTAGAGACAGCTGGAGGACACAATCGGAACTATTAAGCATGTACAAAAGGCATGGGTATAAAATAAACTGGAAAATTATTCCTACCATATGTGTCTGTTTGTGACTATACATAGCGAGATAATAAAGGGTTGTTTTATTTTCTCTCAATATGCATTTTGAATTATGCACACACATGTGGGAACATACAAAACATCCACAGTGGCTCGCATGCCCATATCTGTATATGCAGTCATCTTGAAAATATACCAACAAATACAACAGACATGTCAGGCCTGTGTGTGCGTGCATACTCAAGACACCCCCCCAGAGTCAAGAGTTATGTTTGTTTCTTGGGGTAAGAGTCCCACTCAGTCTCCCGGTGTTTTTGGGACTCGGGTAGGGCGCCATTGTAGATCTCAAGTGTAGTGCAGTTGAAAGTGTTCGCATTCACAAGTAAAAAAACAGTACCCACTCCAAAATCAAATATGTCTGCCCAAGAAAATTAACTTAACTTGTGGGAGTAGAATAATTACAACCTGATCATGCATAATAAGTCATGTAAAATTACATATATATATATATATATATACAAATATAAATAATGTGTATATATATATGTGATATATATATATATATATATATATATATATATATATATATATTGGAGTGGCTATTGAACAGGTCTGCCAGGGAAGTAATGTGTAAAGCGCTTTGAGCAATCCTGAGGATTGGATACTGCACTATATAAGAACTTATCTTTACCTTTTTTTAGTGTTTTTTTACTTCTGTGCTAGCAGTATGTATTTTGTCTTAGCAGGAGTCTCCCCAACCTTGTAGATCAAATGTTTTTCACTGTATATGTTTTGCAGTTAAAGGCCAAATAAATTGTCTCACTGAGTTCTGATCATCATTTAATCACCACGTCTAGCAATGTAGGCCCTCACCTTGGCATCATTGTTGACGTCACCCAGATTAATTATGTAGTCTCGCAGCTTGCTATGGTCACCTATGTCCAGCTTAGCCTGGAGGAAGCCATCAACCATTCGCTGGAACTGTTCCAGTCGAGTGCCCTGCTCTGGTGTCCCATACATGGGAAGGGTTTCTCCCAAAAAGTAGTCGTATGGCACTCGTACAAAGGTCTCTCCCAAATCAACCGCCTGACAATTCAAACAAAGTCACTGTTATTGTTAATGATCATGCACAGCTGATCCATTCATCATGTGACCTGTCCGTCATGTGACAGAAATATCACTGGACGGTTGGTGGATGGGTAAAGTATAAGGAGAAAAAGAGGTTTAAAAAAATAATATACATATTGTCAGTTATGGTTTGAATGCTGGTGTCACAGAACCACAGATGTTTGTAGTTTATTTCAGGTCATAAAACACATCTCAACTGGCTTGTACATATACGAGTTACCACACACGTGGCCATAGAAAAATGTGTACTGACAAAAAACATCTTGGAGCACCATTAATAAACATAAATGGGATAAATGCATCATACATTGTACACACACACACGTGCGCACACGCACACACTGTATGCACTGACATGTTACATTGTTTCTTACCAGTGTCAAACATATTAACTGCCTTAAATTGCATCTAAAGGCAGATAAAATAATGTCATGTATCTTTCAGAAGCACGTACCCGACATCCATTTGACTGAATGATAAATGAACGTAGGGAGATGTCTCGTAAGTTGCAAAGATTGTCACAGAGTTTCCCACTGATCAGACCTGCCTTGTATTGTTCACACTACAACACAAAGCGTCAGGGAGTCAAAAGTCAAAACCATTTTAATGTGCTGATCCAGTGTTTCAATCAAAACAGAATTATTATTAAGTAGATGATGCCAGAACGAGAGCAGACTCAGTAGAACTCAGACATTTCAATTATGCAGTGAATCCAGTGATCCCTGGATTAAAATGCAATGCAATAAATGTCACTGAATTAATTATTTTGGTTTTGGTAATTGTGTGTGTGTGTGTGTGTGTGTGTGTGTGTGTGTGTGTGTGTGTGTGTGTGTGTGTGTGTGTGTGTGTGTGTGTGTGTGTGTGCGTGTGTGTGTAGATGTGTGTGTGTGTGTGTGTGTGTGTGTGTGTGTGTGTGTGTGTGTGTGTGTGTGTGTGTGTGTGTGTGTGTGTGTGTGTGTGTGTGTGTGTGTGTGTGTGTGATGTGTGTGTGTGTGTGTGTGTGTGTGTGTGTGTGTGTGTGTGTGTGTGTGTGTGTGTGTGTGTGTGTGTGTGTGTGTGTGTGTGTGTGTGTGTGTGTGTGTGTGTGTGTGTGTGTGTGTGTGTGTGTGTGTGTGTGTGTGTGTGTGTGTGTGTGTGTGTGTGTGTGTGTGTGTGTGTGTGTGTGTGTGTGTGTGTGTGTGTGTTATTTTATATATTGTTACATAATATTGCATATATATATATTATGTACCTTGTTTGTATGCTTAAATAGATGGAATTGGAATTGAAAGAAATTGAATTGGAATTGAAAGAAAATGAATTGGAATTGAAAAAAAAGGAATTGCAATGAATTGGAATTGAAAGAATGGAATTGACCCCAGCCCTGTTCACATTATAAAACAAAGCAACCTATCTCATTATTCTTATACTTTTCACACTACAACACAAAGCATCCTTCCATAAAATCCTTCTGTTGTTCAAAGACTTTATTTTAGTCAGTAATATTCCTCTAAACAGAAGATCTGCTTACCACTCTGTTTGTGATATGTCGCCCGAGGGCGTGGTCAGAGATCGCCTGATAGAGGTACGGCAACAGCAAGAAGAGGACTAGTGTACTCAACACAGCAGCACCGAGATGGAAATACTTTGGTCGGTTCACATGTCGCCTCCAGAAAATCTAAACAATGTGATTGATAGTTAAAAAAAATTTTTTATTGCAGCAGGATTTATTAAAATCAGAATCATATATAAAAACTGCAGTAATAATATACAGTTATAAATACACAAACAGACTATTATCCAGTACATTTATTTTTTAATACTGTTGAATTTATTAACCAATTTTCTTTGACAACTTTAATTTACCCATCTTAGATAAATGTATATATGAATTTCTGATGAATTTAATATACCCAACAAAGAGTTGATATATAAACCTCACATGATCTGCCAGTAGAACTTTCCCATTTAAAAGTTACATTATCCATGGATAAAACAGCAGATAGAAAAATGTAACGCAGATCATTGTGGAGTGTGGGCTGCCCCTACTGGTGTAATTATATGTATTCAGCTCGATATATCGGCAGTTGGCTCGTGCAGCATGTTAGGGTATGATGAAACTATGCTGTATATCAGATGAACCTTACATGAATCCATATAATTTATGACACGCTGATAATTGTGGCATAATTGTGAAGTTCAAAGTGGTTCCTTTTTAGGGAACACTTGGCGATTTTATTAAAAACCAATTATAGACAATATTGAAATAGCATCTGTTACCCTGGAGGAGAAACACGATGTACACAGCTATGAATATGCCCTACCTGGAAGTCAGCTTTCCGCCTCAGCATTGTCAAGTGCAGTTCATCTGTCTGTCTTCGTCAAGATAACTGAAACATGAAATACTATTTATAGCGCACACTCTCAGATCAATACCACACAGTCACTGAGCAAGTGAGATTTGTGAATGTGTCGCTCAATACAAGCAAAACAGATTGTGCATGTGATCAATTACATAAGTGCCCACAGCTGGGACTTGACAAAACAACACAGATGTCATGTAGCTTTATTCAGAGACTAGCCTATCCATCATTTGGACAGGTAAACCCATTATGGACGTGCAGAAGTAGCATTGGACGGGTAAAACATTAAGGGGCAGTCTTCAAAAATCATATATTTGAAACCGGACATTACATGTGTGTTTGTGCTTTATTTCAGGTCATAACACACATCTCAACTGGATTGTATGTATACAAGTTAAAATTAATGTGTCTGTGGCACACAAAAAGTGTGACTGGCAAAAATGTTACTGTGCATAAAGCCATGACAGGTGCATATGTTGATTTGCACAGCTCACAAGACCACATAATAGTGAAATGGCTAGACCTTCAGACTACCATCGATTAAGAGAACACAGGTTCAAATCCTGTGCTGCTGTGTTGGACCTGGGCAAGTTTCTTCACTCTACATTGCTCCAGTTCACTCAGCTGAGTACCTGGTTATATATATATATATATATATATATATATATATATATTATATATATATACATATTATATATATATATATATATATATATATATATATATATATATATATATAATATGTATATATATATATAATATATATATATTATATATATATTATATATATATATATATATATATATATATATATATATATATATTATATATATATATATATTATATAGACAGTGGCAGATATTTGTGTATGAATAGTCTTCGCAGATTAATTCCAAAGTGGCCTGATACTTGTCGGAGAAGTTGAGATGATGTTCGAGGGAGCAAGTATAAAGTGCTTTGAGCAAGTGACATTAATTCAATTCATTGTTTGCTCAGTCACTTGTACAACTGTACTAGTAATGAAACAACTGGTAATAAATATGCACATATCAACCAAAGCATGCAGCATGTCTCTAATCATAAATATTTCATGGTACAATGCACGTTTATACAAAATTCAATGGTCTTTTATAATGTCAACAATATCATAAGCGTGTAACCAAGCAATCACTATAGGATGCCAAGAAATAACAACACTGATTTTCATAATGATAAAAACACTTATAATTGTTAATTTAGTTTATTATCAAATATTATGATTAAGTTATAGCCATGTGTGAGGGTACATAAAGAATACATTAATAGAATGAATCAGTTGGTATGCAATCATCATGGATGGTTTCAATCATTCACAGTCAAGCATGAACAAGAAAGCATATTCATTATTGAAATGGTGAATAATTTATGTAATCCCTAGGCACTGTAAATATGCTGTGGATGTCAATATGGTGTCCGTGGGGATTATATGTGCCTAGTGGCTATACTAATAATAAATATTTCTAGAGTGTAGCATTGCAAGTCCATTAAAAACTGGAAGCTATACAATTTTGAGCTATTTGAAGTCCTGCCTGTATATCCAAATTTGCATGCATTAATAAACTTTGGGACATATTCATCCTGTATAGCGATTCTCAATTCACATTGTCGTTTGTCAATAAATCAATCAGATTTAATACATCATTGCTTTTTGTATTTTATTGTGTAGTTTGTCTGTACTATCTAGAGACTCTAGACTCTACTCTTATTGACTAGTATTTTACACAAGTGCACAAGCTTTTGGCTTGGCTTTGCCTTGCCTCCGAACGTTTCAGTTGATGCTTAATTCAATCCTAAGTTTAATTAAAATAGTTTAGTAACGAAAATTTTACAGTATGCCATCAGTAAAATCTGATAAGTTATCATTCTCCTTTTAACATGATAATGATTGTAACATGCGCGAATTTAATGACTGATGTCGCGAAAACAACCCATTATCGCCCAAATGTAACCGAACTGTCGCGTCCACGTTCCTTATAACTTAGTCCTAAACAGATTTAACAACTGGATAGATTAGTCATCACCCAAAACTAGATTGCTAGTGTGTATACATTACCGCAAAATCGATATTCATTACTAACCACATCATTAATCAGCCAAAGACGTTCACACTTCGTGCCCCCGTACATGTCATAATAATGTGCAAGCGTCCACGTCTCAGAGAGACGTCAATGGATTCTCACGTCAAGTCGTAAACAGAAGAGTAAAGAGGGGGCAAAGCACACACGCTGGGCAAAGCGCACTCCTCTTATCTCAGTGGCTAACAGGGACGTCGATCATTCACGTATATATATATATATATATATATATATATATATATATATATATATATATATATATATATATATATATATATATATATACATACATATCGAGTTCGTCTCTCCATCGTACTACGTATCGCCTACGTATCTCCCTTCGTATGATATTATCCAGGTGGTGATACGCGATTTCCATCGGTTATTTCGTATTCTGCTGATCGAACGTGCCCTGCCCAGGTCCACTTCCGTCTTTTAATTGACTGGTTCAAAATCACGTCTATGACCTTTAATTGCGTTTACTCTTACCCAGAGGTTTATTTTCTGTTGCGGTATATATGTCATGTTTACAAAAATAAATGGTTCTTTTCATATTTGTTTGTGCGGCTGATATAGCTTGTTCTTTGCTTGGCTGGTGAGTGTACGTTCCGATGTTACTCTGAAAGTTGTCGCGGTGCTTGGCGAATATGCTCTTACACAAAGTGCTTAGATGCTTATCGCATCGTTTCCGCTGCAAACTTTATATATTGGAATGCAATACAGTACAAAGATTTATATTTATTCTGATGTGTAACTGTCCTAAGTAATCACTTCATGTACCTAGCTGTTAATCGGAGTTGCTTACCGAGTCCTGTGTTGTGCGTAACTGTATCAAACCAAATAACCTGGTTATGGGACAAGTCATATCCTGATATTCTGTGTCAGAGTAATTATGAAAATAACTTTATATTACCACATTTGCCATATAATGTTCGAATGTTGATAATAATGTAATCGAAAAACAGCATTATTTTACACGTCACTTTCAGGTATGATGTTACTGTCATAAAATAAAATATATGATTAACATGTCCAGTCTCGTTATGCAGATGTGTTTTCAAACGAACAATTCCGTTAAGTCTGTTAATATCAATCGCCTTTGTGGTCGGCACCCTGATCTATCTTAATAACAATGTTTTGGACAATTTACGCAAACAAAATTCTGAGTTTTTTTTAGCCTAGGCTGGCTTATCGTCCATGTCAATACCGCTTCATATTATGTCGTTTGTTCTCTTCCGTTTGACCATTTCAACACCTGTTTGCTTCACCTGTTAATAAGAATGACTGACATGCCATCGCTTAGTGTTAAAATATTAGGTTTGCAGAAAAAGACAAAATACCGCGTCGCCAAAGACGCACAAACTTAGGTGACGCTTGGCTACGACACACAGTGGCGCCACACAACGGAGTCTGATTATAGATATGAACGCTCACCAGAGGGCGATAGTGCTTTGTGTTCTCGTTATGATCTCGCGACAACCCCTGATTTGCCAAAGCTCGCCCCATTTCTCCCTTTTCGCCTGTAGTGTGTTTTGAGGTAGTTATCGTGTCATGGTGTAGATCTATTAAAGGCAATTTTACTTAGACAGGGCAACACACAACTCTAAAGTTACTTAGAACATATACACCGTATCATGTAATTGGAGCCAAATAACATTTTAGTCTTCGTCTACACTCCTTTAATGAAACATTAACCGATTCTTGTAGAACTAATCGACGTTGTCTGTAATTGTCAACATGGCTGCGCCCATGCTTGTTTTGTGTCCATGTGTCACACCAACGTGATCCAACACTTATGAGTGGTTAATGCAACCTATATCAAATATATTTCTCTAACGTGTTTCGTGTTATGTTGTTGATTTGTTTCCTGGGGAACTGCATATAAAATAAGACTAATTCTTTCGTGGTTTATGCACATGGTCACGACACGGCGGTGTCATGCTCATGGCTGCGTTCGGCGTGATACGCAGGTGTGCAAACCAACTGAACATTACCAATATTTCGCTAAGAAATTGTACATTCCTGCATTGTTTCCAAGAAATTTCGGATCAGGTTATGTTGGAAGGCAAACTCCTGGCTATACCGTCACCATACCTGCACAGTTGCAACGTTGTCCTCGGATTGGCAACTAATAATTCTATTTATCACACCTCGCAGGGCTTAATGCATGTTTTGGTAATCTTGTGGTTACCAGGTTTTATTATGATTGCATCAAACCAATTCTTACCTCCTTTTATGCCATCATGATATTCTGAAATGTTTGTTCCATCATTGTTGCAATGTCGCAAACCCTTATTCAAAAAGCAATTTCAGATTCTTGTCACCCCAAAGCAGAACCAGAGACTGGTACAGTCGGAAGTGATATGTTGATACACTTGCATGAAGAGTGGTTACGAAATGACAGATCACTTTATGGAAGAGGATCTGTACAGTGTTGCAAATTATGCAAACTAACTCACCTGTAGCCATTTCTTATTTTGTTTTGTTGCTTGCAGGTCAACATGGCTTCTGAAAGCTGGGAGGATCAGGCCGTCGTGGTTGAGCCACCAGAGATTAAGTTGTTTGGACAATGGTCAGCTCAGGATGTCCAGGTTGGAGACATCAGTCTCACTGTGAGTATTTTGTTGTGTGTGTAATGTGGTTACAAGTTAATAACACATTTTTCCTCCTTAACCCTACTGGTGACCAATGGTAAACGTGGTGTGCACACTTTGGGACTATTTGTAAGGGCACTTAAAAAAATCTTAACATTGAGACTTAATTAGCAGAAGAATGGTTTCAAAAGGAATTATTTTGTTGGAAAAAGACCCTCTGTTCTGCCGTGATAATGTTTGCATAACATCAAATAATCATGATGATAAAACTATTAAAATAATGTATATTTCCTCTATTACTAACTAATTACTGAGTGGCTGTGTGTCCATATAGAAAAATGTAGCCTGTTAGTATAAGCTACAGAGTAAAGATTGAATTACTCAAAGATGTTGGTAATTTTTTATATAGCATGTACACTTGTGAATGTCAGAATGAGAGTAAAAACAACCAAAGGGTAAAAGTATTGTATTGTCTGCTAGGGATACGATTCTAGTCGTAGTTTGCACTTGGCACGACTTCGCCTGACCCTAACATTTTGGAATCTCATTGGCTGGTTAACATTGAATGACGTCAGTATATCAGCATCACTGGGAAACCCGGTTTTCATCTAATCAGCACCGTTTGAATATTTGCCGTAGAAAGCGGGTACCCTAAGCTAGCGAAATCAAAGATGGAGTCGAGTTGCAGGCCGTTAAATGTCGGCACATTTTGAAGGATAACTAATTTACTTCATAATGGTGATAACAAGAAGGCAGCCAATTGTATAGACAATATAAGATGCACGAACATGGTATTTAATGCAACATTTGTCCGTGAAAACATTCTGAAGGCATCGAAATGGGGCCAACTGACACCAGCACCTATTTTCATACCATACTGTAGTTTTGGTGCTAACAAAGTTAATGTTGTTTTCAATGACTAAAGTTGAAATGTTGACCAAAGTTGTTACATTAGAGTACTTCTTTTATTAGTTATAAGAAACAAGCCATAAAATTATTTCACAAATTTACGTAATTCCGCTCAGCAAAGCCACATGTTGGCAATTCAGTCGATTAACATGAGAGTATTACAAAACATTTTACACTTATTGGGGCATGTATTACTACAATATACTATAATATATATTATCACACCACAAATTTTTTGATGTAACTTGGTAGTTGATTTTATCTGCTTTCTAAAGGTATATTCTATCTTAAAATTGACTGAGAAATAATGAAGTTATTAGCATTTTCGTCTGCACTAGCTTCATGATTAAATGGGTTAAACTGATATGAGGGAGACACTGTTTAGTATTATAACAAAGCTGGATGCTTCAGGGAAGTGAGCACAGAATAAACATTCCATTATTTGCTGTTGTTTAACTATCACGTCTCTTGTATGTAACTGCTGTAGGACTACATTGCCGTGAAGGAGAAGTCTGCAAAGTATCTGCCCCATTCCGCTGGCCGCTACCAGACCAAGCGATTCCGCAAGGCGCTTTGCCCCATTGTTGAACGTCTGACATGCTCCCTTATGATGCATGGCCGCAACAACGGCAAGAAGATCATGGCTATGAGGATAGTGAAGCACGCTTTTGAGATCATCCACCTTCTAACTGGAGAGGTGGGTGTTGGGAATCTGACCATTGGTTTGGACAATGCGATTCAGATTTCAGTGATGGAGAAAGTGATCAATAGATCGTTTGATTAATTCTAAAAAGTCTAATAGCTAGATGTTTGAATTTATACTATTAGTGCAACAGGTCACTGATAGTTATATGTAAACAAACAACTTATGTAACAAGAATCATAGAGCAATGCAGTAACCCATCACCCCGTCATTTGGGCATGCTGAATTTGGATGGGTAAGGCAATCTTTCTGGTAAAGTACTGTAAGGCCAGATAAAAAAATCCTTATTGTAATCTAATTTTTGCAACACAAACAGCAATTATCATAGGGGCTGCACGCCTCAACAACCAACACATTTTAGAGATGCCCACCATGTTTATTTCTTCAATCCAGAAACCTGTAAACATATTTACCTGTGTTGACATATTAATTTTCCCTGATAGTTGGAGCAGATAGGCACCACCATTTCTACCTCGAAATACATACTCTCACCAGAGTACGTATTTCGAGGAATAATGATATTTTTAATATGCATGCACTGATGGCCAGAATGATTGTTAATTTTGGTTTGTGTTCGCAGAATCCCCTGCAGGTGCTCGTGACAGCTGTCATCAACAGTGGACCACGTGAGGACTCCACGCGTATTGGTCGTGCCGGTACCGTCCGTCGTCAGGCTGTCGACGTGTCGCCTCTGCGTCGTGTCAACCAGGCTGTGTGGCTGCTGTGTATGGGAGCACGTGAGGCTGCATTTAGGAACATCAAGAGCATCGCCGAATGTCTCGCCGACGAACTCATCAACGCTGCTAAGGTGAGTACTGTTTATATTGGACTAATTAAGTTCTTGGCTTCTTGCTAATGAAATCATCATAATTGTTTGAAAGGAATAACAAAATCTGGTTATTTCAATAAATTAATGGAATATTGTATGTAATTGAAAATTTTGACCAAATTGAATGTCTACAACAAGAATCCAACACACTTAGATTCTACAGGATGCTTATGTCCATGTATTTGTTAAATGCCTGAAGTAATGCCCACGTTGAACAGAAAAGTAATCACAAGGTTGTTGCTGTTCAGACAATTATTTTTCGTTTGTTATCAGCTTTTTGGTAACATCGATATGGTGAAAAGTTGCGTCATATTTAGAGTTCAGTTGCAATGCAAAAAGTTAACCGGAAGTATCTGAACTCTGCAATGGGTGATGGACTGCTGTAGAAGTTTCCAATGTCTACATAGCTTTATAAAATATATCAGATTGTAAGTATTATAACCAACAAAATGAAATCCGAATTGAACAATACAAGGAGTAGATGATTGAATAGCTGCATTGACGATGATTGAATAGGTCAGATTGTGTATATAGCATATGTATTTTACGCTGTGTGTTTGTGGCTACAATGTGTGTTGCATTGTCTTTAGGGGTCCTCCAACTCCCACGCGATCAAGAAGAAGGATGAACTGGAACGAGTTGCCAAGTCCAACAGATAGACAACATCTGCTGCAGCCGCCGGTGCCTGATGCCGAACATTCTTAGTGTCTAGTGCCGCACGGTTGACAGAATACATTTAAATAAAGAAATGATGGGAGATCTTGGTTCGTTTTATTTTACCATAATACGAGTCTCACAGATGTATAGAACTAAGGATGTGCACACTACCATGTCGTCTTAGGAGGGGACTGCATAAGTAGCCCGCCCTTTTTAACAGTAATACAACTTCAATTATCCTGGTCTGCAGTTGCTTTCCAACGGCCTTTGTAATATCTGGACTTTTCATAAAAATGTGAAATTTTTGATGAATGAATTGACGCATCGATCAATTTAGGCAAAGTATAGTCATCACGGCAAAATTGAGGTGAGCTCGGATTGTACAGGAGTAACCAAACTTTCCTCATCGAGACATGTATGGTACATTGTCACTGAATAATTCTGATCGTCTTCTCCCAAGCTATGCAAACCGACTTCCTTTTTGGCAGCCACCTGGTGGCTTTCTTCACATTGGAATAATCATAAGTACGCCCAAAAGGTGGCGACACTACCATACGTGATATACATTTTCTGGGAGCATTTCATAGAAATGGCTCCGTGAGGTGGCAGCACTTTTAAGCCCCTCAACTCTGCCTGGGGAAAAAGGCTCTGCATTTGTTAGGCCTTACCCCAGGTTAGGGTAGAGACGCTGATTGGTTCTCAGGCCAATTATGAAATTAAAATAACGATATACTTTTACAAGATAATAATAATATTCTATGAAAAGTATTCAACATTGAACTTATATTACACAAAAATAAGTAAAAATTCAAATTTACAGTTGTTTATAAAATAAGAATTACGGCAGGATTAACCAGTATCCGTGAGGTGGCAGCATTGTTTAGCCCCTCACGAATAACACAAATTAAGTAAGGATACCTTTTTATCAAATAATGTTCTATTATAATTACTATTCAAAATTAAATAGGGCGTGCAAGTCTCGCGCTGGAAAACGAGGCTGGGGGCAGGAGGTCCATATACTCCATGTTAACATATAGGACTTTGTTTTGTTTTGGTCGTAATAATCGAACTGTCCCGAAATAGCGTATTTCAGTTATATTGTCCGAAGGATTATTACAAGCAGGAGCAGTGGAACACTTTGCCGGTGACAATGATCACGGAAATCATGAATTTTAATCGATTATTATGGTGGTTGCCATGGCAATAGCGGCAAGTACTTGTGTTTGGCGATCTTGACTAATAATGAAGAGTGCCAGTTTTCGCGCAGTACAACCTGTTTGGGCCAAACGTATACATGTGTTATGATTATGTGCATTTAGACAACTTGTCAGATATAAGTGCTTATCGAAACCACGACGTACAGCAATGTAAAACGCAAATCCCATAAAAGACACATACAGCCTAGGCTAGCATCGTGTCGATTATCTGTACTACGTAAATCGCTATGTGCCTATGATAGTGTGATAAACTCAATATTAAATCGGACATTTAAGATAAGAAACGTATAACACAAGATATTTATGAACTGATTTTCCTAGTATTCATCAGTCGGAAGCTACAACTGTCATCCATCGTTAGAATATTATTCTTGTGTCCAGTCCCCAATTAGTCTCGCTTAGTCCCCAATAAGCTCCAGTCGTGCGGAGTCACGCCATGTATCGTGACCCACTTGCAGGCCCTATAGAAATACAAATTTGCTGTTGTTTATAAACATATAAATTACGGCAGGATTAATCAGTGTCCGTGAGGTGGCAACATTGTATAGATCACGCGGATAAACAAACAAAAGCCAGACTGCCTTCTCGGCGTAGTTCCGCAGCCGACCGACAGTCGGTTAAGCGAGACTACTCTAAATCATGATACATGTAGACGCGTTCTTTAAAGTTGGACGGGCCAAGATACACAGCTGAACGACATAATTATATTGATGGACTGCTTCCATCGTTTGGTTGTAAAACATAGCTGTATGCTTCTTATAAACGCTGCCTAATCAATATTCATCACCTAATTAATAATTATCTACTGTTCTAGAATTTAGTCACTCATACCGCATATAGGTTATAATGCGGTATGAGTGACTAAATTCTAGAACAGTAAAGGGCGCACCACCGCGCACGACCAGGTAATGTGTTGTATCAGAAAATATCAGCCGTTGGCGGTGTGGTGGTGCCAGATTCGACCAGTCCAGGATTCGTCTAAACGCATATCGCGCATGCGCGCGCATGCTCAATGATCGCTTTTATCTGTTCTGACGCGCTCTGACGTAGTGGCAACGGCATACGTCATGCCAGGGCCGAGATTCGACTAAATAACACGTTCGAGTGAGTGAAAATTATCACATAAGTTAATCCATTTTATTTAAGATGTGCGTGATAACAATATTATTTCAATACTTGATGTATTACTGCTCGGTACGAATTCTGGGACCGCTACCGTCGCGGTCCCAAATTCGTACGAATCTGGGACCACCACAGCGGCAGCTGTTACGGTAAATGTTGCGCCATCTCACATGTGCGTAACTAACAGGCAAACCAGCGTAGTTAGCCTAACGACAAACGAACCTCGACTGTCCACGCACCGTTAAGTGGCAGCACTTTATCGCCTCCTCCGGTAAGCTGCTCTACCCGAAGTATGGATAGATTTAGATCGTGATTGGCTGTCAGAAACACTATGAAGCAAAACATTAAAGAGAATAAACTTGGAACAGTTAATAATGCTTTTGAAGTTATTTAACTTGTATTGAAAGTTTGCTGTCTAGAATGTGGGAACGCTAATGCTCGCGTCGTTTTGCAATGTTTAACGAGTGTAGTATACTTATTAAAGTATACCTATAATGACAATTTTATTAATAAAGCGTCATATATCCAGAATATAATTCCGCCCATAGGCGCATAAAATACAAGATTGGTAAATATGAATATATAAAATGCACGCAATCAATTAGGCTTACGTGGTAAAATAATGTAAAATGATAATAATAAATAGATAAATCAATATTCTAAAAAAATCAGTTTGATTTTTTTTATTCACAATCCGAACGGACCGGCGTACATGACTGGTGCCGAACTGGTTTTGGACCGTAACTCTTTATCGTCTGTGGACACTCCATCATAGACGGCAGCAGTTTGGATTGTCAACAAATAACGCACGCGACAAATGCCGGTACATAAGGAAAGTTGGGCGCATACTGCGCTATCCTCAAAAAGCCTGAAACGACTCGCACATACGAGAACAAGTACCCTTGCATTATGCGCAAAACGTCATTCACTATCCTTAAAGTCCAATCAAATGTGCGTAAATTACACGCGAGAAGTTACACAGGGGGAAAACCGTACATTTGTGGTGTGTGTATGAAGTCATTCGCACAGTCCACGTACCTCAAGCAACACGAAATAACTCACACAGGTGAGAAACCGCACACATGTGGTGTGTGAATAAACCTCATACGATGTATGTGGAAAATCCTTCGCAGTGTTCAGTAAAATGAAATGACACCAGACTACTGTCACAACTCACACAGATGAAAGTCGATACACCTGTGATAGGTGTGGGAAGTTATTCGCTCGCTCACATATACACTGAAGCTGCATATACGCACTCATACAGGTGAAAAGCCGTACACTTGCCAAACGTGTGAAAAGTCGTACTCGCAAACAAGTGCATTTAAATTACGTATAGTAACTCACACAAGTGAGAAACCGAACACCTGTTGTGTGTGTATGAAGTCACTCGCACAGTTCAGGTATCTCAAACAACATGAATGGACCCACACAGGTGAGAAACCGAATACGTATGATACAAGTGAAAAGTCCTTCACATCGTCCAGTGCACTTAAATCACATTAGAACATACACTCGGGTGAGAAACCGTACGCTTGCGATACCTGTGGAAAGACATTCGCACGTTAAAATAGTTTTACTAAACCACACATACGAACGCATACAGGTGAACACACGTACAGTTGTCACACATGTGGAAAGTCGTTTTCGCATTCAAGCGCGGTTACTTTGCAGAATATACCTGTAACACATGTAGGAAATAATTCACAGTATCCAGTAATCTGAAATTAGGCTACACAGACGAGAAACCGCAGAAAATCATTTGTACAATCAAATGCACTGATACTGCATATAAGAACTGATAAACGCAAACAACCCCAGTGTCCTAATTCTACATGTACTTTTATTGGTATCATATATATATATATATATATATATATATATATATATATATATATATATATATATATATATATATATATATATATATATATATATATATATATATATATATATATATATATATAGTGTGGATATCCTCGTGTTGCGAGTAAATGAAGGTGCGGAATGTCCATGCAATAAATAGATAAATTAATTTTCAAAAACAAATCAGTTTGAATAATTTGTTTGATTCACAATCCGAACGGACCGGCGTACATGACTGGTGCCGAACTGGTTTTGGACCGTAACTCTTTACCGTCTGTGGACACTCCATCATAGACGGCAGCAGTTTGGATTGTCAACATATAACGCACACGATGTATGTATGAAGCCAACTTGGCGAAGCAGTTGTTTATAGGATGGCTGTATTTAGTACTGTTTTCTGCAAAATCTAGATTCACTGTGAAGTAGTCGACCACCGTCGTTAGTTGACCTGACAGGGGTTGGTGTCGGTCCTTGAAGTTACCCGTGGAGCAGCGTCTACATGTTCTGCTAACATTCATTTACACCTATCGCCAGGCCAGTTTGCCCTCCATTCCTGATCTCATTGTGAACTACCTTGTTCATAAAGGGTCCTGAAAGGACATTTTTAATCTTGCACACTTATGTTTACCATACCTCAACATAGCCCCGTCCAGGGCTAACCTAGGACATGTGCACTGCGTAATGCAGAGTGCGTGTAACTGAATTTGAAAATAATAATAAGTTAAACAAATATTTATGTATAGTAGGTGTAAACAGCACACACGTGCATTTACACACACGCACGCACACGCACGCGCACACAAACAAAATCTGTTTTAGCCAGCTTGTGCTATTTTCCGCTTGTGCAAACCAACAATAAATTCACAACTCTCTCAAGCCATCATTGTAGAAAGAACGCACGGCGCTGCGAATAATTGTAGGTACACCCGTCCGTGTAAAAAACGTAAACCGATTTCTGTGTGTCCGTCACATTGTATTTATGCCTGTCCCCACGATTGTGGCATGACGTTGACATAATTAGATGTAAACGGCGGCAACGCTATATACTAATGTAACCCCTTTGTGACGTAAGACACAACATTCCGATGACGTGTAACGTAGCATCATTCGTTCTTTCTCTCTTTCGGACGTTTGCTTTGCAACAAAATTCGTGTGCTCTCCATAGGCTGCTAACAAAGTTCACGGATCAACAGTCGGATTTCCGAGGTGACACAAAGGCGCCCTTCCATTGTTTCGTCCTGTTTATAAGCATGCCCGGAGTTGGGTTTCGTCGACCGAGCAAAGATCGGATTCACACAGCGAGCGACACAGTTTTCCGGACGTTCAGGGGTGGCCCCTGGACAATGGTTGACCATTCGTCTTATCACAAAGATTGTCACGCCGACCTAGCTAAACTACAACATGGACTTCATAGCACTGCGTATCTGTTTTTCATTGAAAACATATTTGCATCAAATGGCAATCGTATGTCTGAGTATATGCCTAGTGTGTGTGTGTGTGTGTGTGTGTGTGGTGTGTGTGTGTGTGTGTCGTGTCGTGCGTGCGTGCGTGCGTGTGGTGTGCGTGGTGTGGGTGTGTGTGTGTGTGTGTGTGTGTGTGTGTGCGTGCGTGTGTGGTGTGTGGTGTGTGTGTGTGTCCAATATGTGCATTACACATACACGTGTTAGCTGCCTGTGCTGTAATATAAATCTTCATTATGTTTATGAATTCGGCTCAGCATCAGACCACCAGTGCATTCATTTATCCATATCATCATCGTGTAATCAATGAGTGCAAGAAATAAGTTAAGCGTTTGTTACGTTCAAGCACGTGTATCATATAGCGTAGTAACCCATTATTCTATCAGTTATAACGCTTTCAAGTAGAGACACAACACGTTTTCACCATTTGCAATTATTCTATCCAAAACCAGTGAGACCACGATCCAATTTACAGTTTATTGAGGCCCCATAAAAACAATGGTGGGGCCCTGGGCAAGATCCCAGTTTGTCCTGCCCTAAATCGGTGACTAGTCGCATACAATGGATTGTCTGCTCTGCACCCAACTACGACTTTACGTTGCGCCCAGATTTTATTTAGTACAGTTGCAAACCTTCCAAATTCAGCGTGCACTGCAGCTAAATATCAAATGTTACTTTGCACTGGAGAAAACGTGGGACACATGAACCATTTTTATCGTTTGCAGCCAAAAATATAGTTTGTAAAATTAGCATTGTACCAAGGATCCTTGATTGTGCTATCACATAAATGTGTAATGACTTCAATGATGGTCTTGCAATTTGGGACGGTATTGTCAAGTTCCAAATATGCATAATATTAGCGGAAGCACGGCAGTGGCTCAAGGGACCCCCAAACAGTGAAGTTTTTTGAGGCGCTCTTGAATTGGAACATAACTTTTATATTTAAAACAGATCAATGAGTTTAACGTGTGAATTCCATTACCGTGAAAATCTGGCATGTTTGGTATGAGTCGTGATTAACACTTTAACTATAATTAAGATATGATATTCAGCCTTTTTCAATAATTGCATGTCACACATTATTATTCGTGGAGATCTGGACGAACATTTACATACACAGTACACACCAACAGCATAAAACTATGTGATTTATATTGTCTGCTTAGATCATACTGTCTATTGTCATTTTAGTTATATATGTAAGTTACATATAATTTCTAGTATCTTTCATACATTGTTAAACCAGTTTAGCTAAACAATTTATTGTCGTATTCACATGTGAAATTTTAGGAGATTTTAAACCAATTTTACACCGGTTCATAACAAGTGTTGTGTGTGTGTGTGTGTGCTGCGTGCGTGCGTGCGTGCGTGCGTGCGTGTGCGTGTGTGCGTGCGTGTGTGCGTGTGTGTGTGTGCGTGTGTGGTGTGTGTGTGTGTGTGTGTGTGTGTGTGTGTGTGTGTGTGTGTGTTTGTGTGTGTATTGGAGCGTATTTAATGTAGAACACGTCCCTGTGTGCGGTCTCGAAACATAGCTGTTGTATGCAATATATATATATATATATATATATATATATATATATATATATATATATATATATTTATATATATATATATATATATATATATATATATTTATATATATATATATATATATATATATATATATATATATATATTCCTGCTTACGCAATTATTTACGTTAATTGAGCTGTAGCATACGCACGAAGAGCAGAATACGTCAACAAAAGTTCTTAGGACATATATATGTATATATGTTCGATGTACTCTGCACAGTGTGACGTGTTCTACATTATGCTCCATCTCTTGTTTTGCGTATGCTAAGTATTAATGTATATATTGCGTATATAAAGAATATATATATATAATATATATATATATATATATATATATATATATATATATATATATATATATATATATATATGTCTATGCTACAGCTCAATTAATGTATAATAATTGCGTAAGAACAAGGAATGTTTACTCAGCTCACAAATTACATAAATATGTACAGATGCCAAATTAATGTCTTAATGTAATATGAATATTCATATAAAAGGCAAGTTCTTATATAGCGAAGGATGCTAGTACACATATCCACCACTGTCTATAGCCAGGTACTCATTTATACAGCTGAGTGAAATGGATTAATGTAGAGTGAAAAAATTGGGTTTTGACACCGCAGCACAGGGTTCGAACCCGGGTTCTCGTAGTCGAGAGTCCGAAACTCTACCCTGAGTCACTGCGCTCTACATAAAACATATACATACAAATACAGTGTTGTCTGTTACTCTTATTAAGACAATAATACTCGCTCTCATAGGAGCCACAATAATTTCTTAGTTTAACACAAAATATATCAAGGAAAGTGCACGGTGCATGGAATAAAAGAACACACACACACACACACACACACACACACACACACACACACACACACACACACACACACACACACACACACACACACACACACACACACACACACACACACACAACACACACACACACACACTACACACACACTACACACACACACACACACACACACACACACACACACACACACACACACACACACACACACACACACACACACACACACACACACACACACACAAACAAGATTACATGTATACATTATACATCATGAATGTAATGGAATATTAATAACATTAATTTTTAATACAGTGATACACACATAAGTATGTTGTACATATAAAGAAACATGCAATTCCATATGGTAATATAAAAACATATATAGTGATATAATATGCTAATATATAAAACATATATCTAGTGATATATAACATAGCATTGACTAACAGAGTCGCCAACATATTCACCGATAAGTGTAATACTTCACCGTAATCTCGCAGTAGTCTTACACTCTCGTCGCGCCAAGTTGTGACGTCATGGGGGAACCAACCACAGGTCGAACCAACCACACCATACAAAACAACTTACGCGGACGTTGACGTATTTTACGTAATTTAGAACAATTGGAAAACACGTGAAATATTGAAAACAATGTACGTCATATCTTATTAATATTTCCAGGCGTAAAGTGTACACTTTTATACAACACAATAACAATTAACCTGTGTACTTTGCAAATACGTATGCCATAATTACTTTATATATATATATATATATATATATATATATATATATATATATATATATATATATATATATATATCACTTGAATTTGAGCATTGGTAGGCACAAGGGAATATAACATATAATAATATATTTTACATTACCGCGTCCATTATTTGTAAAACATACACCCACGACCCACGTTTTTTTTATATTAAAATAGCTTTGACGCAACTTGTACGATTTTATATTGTCATAAACGATTTTATATTGACAGAAATCAAGACCATTCTATGCACGCTCAAGTAAACGTCTACATGTTAGTGCGTGGGGTTTCGGTAGGCAGCGCGTTTGTTTGTAAACGGCGTATAGGTCTGTGGTTGTTCCGTGGCGGACTTTCGTCCTGGGTAGCGGTCAACGGCGTAGATGGCGGTAGGAGTAAACCGAACAATCGGCTATCGTCTGACCGTAGCGAGATAAGACCGTAAACACAGAGCAGCTGCGTAATATCACCGTCTGGTGGCGTCTGACCCAGTGTCTCCAGCAAAAACGAGGTGTGTTCGTGCAACTGCATGCCGTGCCGTGTTTACTCAACAACCGTCTTGTTTCTAGACTAGTTAGTCTCCTACAGTTTTCTGATATCGTCTTAAGTAATGTGTTTCCCAAATAATTTTCGTTCGTAAAATTAAGCTCAATATTCGCAAATGTGCTGTCTCTGAATCTGAATCCCAAATCTATTCCCTATCACTATAAAATAAAGCGATATTATAGCTACCTTTCGAAATAAAAACCCCAAGACATATTTGTTCGAAGTCTTTCACACCATAAACGGTCATTTGAGCTAAGGGTAAGCCTTGTGCGTCCCCTTTCATCATTATACCTAATGATGAATGTATGTTGTTTGCATATCTGAGGTCAGATTTCTATCGAACGAGTGTTTATGATATCTATGCGGGCATGGACACATGAAACTTTACCCGGAGCACGGGGATTAAAACGTACTTATTAACAGTTGTACGTTTATTTGGTCAGCATTTGTTCTCACAGTGACCACCCTTGATGACGTTCGTCAAGTGAGTGTATTTAAAAAGCTATTTATGTTTGTGCATAGTAAGAATTTTTCTCCTGTATACATTTAATATGACACCCAATTACAATTTCACGTTGTTAATGCGTAATTTTTGATTTGCTGTTCTATGATACATTATTACCCAAATCACTATAATCACACCACATTACTGTGTGTTTGTAAAGCGCGGACGAACCGAATGAAGTGTTCCTTTACGCCTTTACTGTTGCGACAATCAGACAGACACGGTACTAAAGTATTTCAGATTTGTGGATAATCATGTTTTGTATCACATTTCAATGAAGTATGTATTAAATTCCTTTGTAATTGCATATTGAGCTATCTTACCTTATTAATTGTGTAATTAGATAAACAAACTATTTTGCTTGCCTGCATGCAATTATCGCTTCTGCGTACTATGTCTTAAGAATAGCTATTGTGCTGACATTTTATTATCTGGTTCGCGAGTTGCGATATTGGACGAGCTAATATAATACCGCATTATCAAACATAAAATGTTTCTGTACAAACTGAACAGAATTATGTGCTATGTTCACTGCAGGTTGTAGTTCCGTGAACAGTTGCATGAACAAAATCCATAACAATATTTGTTTTAAGATAATAATAATAAATAACTATACAACTAATTTGTATAACGTTTGCTAGAATGAGGTAATCTCGATATGGCACTCCTGTATTTCTATCTTCATATCTCACCATCTTGCGTTTAATAACACGCACGCCATACATGTTATCGTGGTTTTGTTATGTGATTTAAAACACCAATACTGACAGTCTTATAATGTGGCCTTAAACCTCGTCCAAGTTATTTTTGTGATCGGTTTGGGAGAATTGTACAACCTTGCCCTTGTGACAACTCCCAATTTATTATCTTCATAATATTGCCGATACTGTTATCTTATACAGCGGCAATTAACAATTGAGTTTTTCAAATTTGTGTGGTAGTGATTATGATGCTTAGTCGCTTTTATAACATATGTTACAGTATCGTCAATACCGTGTCGTTTATAACAACATACAATGGCTAAGTCGTCTCGTTAATAATAATGCATTTTATTTTATATAGCACATCCATTATTGTTCGTGGCGCTTCACAACATATTACTATTACAAATACATAAAAAGGATATTTGTATACAATAAGACGAATATTAATATTTTTTAATGAAAAAATGTACGTATATGTATATGTATAACTAAAAGTAATACAATATTAAATAGCGTAGCGTTTCAAAAAATAAATAAATAATTTATTAGTCATAAAAATACATATTAATCAATCTAGCAAATAATTCCATAACAATAATACTGATAAATGAATATATATGTATGGTTAATAGTAATAAATAATTTAGTAAATGTTTAAAATATTAATAATAATAATAATTACGTATAATATATATAATAAATAAATAAATAAATAAATATATATATATATATATATATATATATATATATATATATATATATTGATAATAGTAATAAATAATTTAGTAACAAATCTTGTTACGCGTCTTTAAACAACTCGCAAGTTTTATTTATCTGTTTGATAGAACAATTATATGCGTCTTGGTATATCCGAAGTTCCTACTTGATACGCGTGTTATTTGCCTATGGATAACAGCCAATTTATTATCATGATTCAAAATATGTATTGCTGTTATATTTATTTCAACAGCACTTGGGTTACGATCTTAGTAGTTTTGTAATGTAAAGTTTAACAGATTCCAATGTGTTATCTCGATGTTCGTGTTATATGCATGTGGATAACTACCAGTGCATTCTCGAGTGGGTTGACGGTCCATTGTTTTGGTTTTATTAGTATTACCTAAATGTGTTACACGTATGTGCACTGTTTTGATAACTTTGCTGTGGTTGTTATTAATATTATTCACCGATTCGTACGTCGTGATTTTGATACTATGGCTGTACGATTCCAACATAATGATTTGGGAAGTCGTTTTTATTTGTCAGTGTATGCCACGTTGCAGCTCGACCACAGTATCACGTTCAAGGAGACGGGATAGTTGGACTAACGTTCATTACAATTATATAGACTATTATATGTTGGTGTTGTGGCTTGACGATACGAAATTCAGAATTAATTGAGTCAAATATAAAGCACACGAGAGGTTATTGTTATATAAACTGTTCATGCATACTTCCAATAAAGTCTGTTTTGTATATTTCTGCTTGCGTATTTCTATTAACGCACAGTCAAACGTCCTGTTCGTAACACATGCTGAAGAGCCAAGTGAACAACATTAATTTATTGTATTCTAAGCACTAATTATTAAGATACCAAAATTAAACAAACACAATACAATGTTATCAATTATGTTATATATTAATTATTTTACGGGCGCGCACACACGCGCACCCACGCACGTACTCTCTCGCTCACTCATTCACTCACGTATAGGACTAAACGGAGATGGCAGTTCAACAACAGGTTTATCTTTATATAATACACATCGGTTCCTTCCTTACTACTGGCTAATAAGTCATCTGCTCAGAAATGGTCGAGTGAATCGAGACGGATATTCGCAACATTCACAAAGTCCATCTTTATGTCAACAATTGTTTTAATTATAATCTGTATTTATACACCATCAAATCATGGGTTAGTGACTCATTCGCGGGTGTTTATAATGCAAATTATATATAAGTAAATGTAAATAAATGCAATAAATGTATAACACATAAAATCGACTGAAAAGTGGATTGTTGATAAAGCAAAATTCAAGATTATATAAACAGACGTATGCGTAGTGAAATCATGGGTAAATGAAATGCAAAGATTACATTAATAAATAAAAAGTAAGAAATAAGTAGGCTAAATTAAATTGAGCAGATACTGAAATGAAATGGTTAGAAAAGAAATATCTCCAGTGATTTCCTCGATCGTACTAATTGAGTCTATCCCGACCTTGCGGGATCGTGCACGTGATCTGGGCATCATATCCCGCGTCTTAGTTCCGTTGTGGTCACCCTGTACACCGTACCTTCCAGGGGCGGTTCCCATCAGTGGTACGTCGACCAATAGCACCAACATCGGCGTCGATCGAGTGCCGCCCGTCGGCCAATGGCCGCCGACGCCCGGTCGCCGAGCCCTATAAAGGGGGCCGGCTCTCGGTATGGCTCATCCTCCTTCGTCCCCGGAACAGAAGAGGGAGCAACATGAGGCGCTTGTTAGCGCTACTGGCGGTGGTGGCGGCCGCTCACGGCTACTCCAGTCACCTGAACGCAGACCATGTCCACGACCAAGACTACCCGTACGCCATGGGCGCAGCAGCCACACCAGAGGCGAAGCGCGAGACGGCAATCAGCAGCATCGAGCTGGAGGTGAGCGCCGACGCCAACGACCTCCGCATGAACCAGCTGCAGGGACAGCTGGACGAACTCGCCGAAGAGGTCGAGGGCCTGTCGAGCGTGTCGACCAACATGAAGCCTCAGCTATACTACATGCGTTATCTCAGGGGTGAGTTGATGTTCGTTTTTTTGTGTTTGGTTTGTTCACTTAGGGTTACTTCCTCCTTTTTCGGGTGTCTGGGGACGAGGTATGTCCATCTAATACGATCTTTCGCAATTTATTTGTCAATATGAAGCCTCAGCTTTATTACAAGTGTTTGTTCAACGGCGATTAGACAGTCATTGTTGACTTTGCATTGCTTATTTAGGCTTAGTTCCTCCCGTTTCTTTTTGTGCTATCGGGCGATGAATTTTCTCCATCTGACACGACCTTTCGAAATGTCGCTGACTTCATTTAAGGTGATTTCCATTTCCGCCAGATGTTCGTTAAATTGTTGGCGCCAGGTCTTAACATCATAGAAAGGAGGTTCAGTGAGAACGTGAGAATTATCATTCGAAACTTTGATGGTACTATTTAATATTACGGTCTGTGTTTTAAGCTTTCCGAATATATTGACAAGTACAATTACTATTGTTGCAGCTGATCGATGATGTTTTGCCGAAACATGCTTAGGGAGTCTACAAATACTGTCTTTTAAATAACAACTAACAGTGCATGACCGAATTTTTTATTTTATGTATTTCAAAATTGTTTACGGTTTCAAAACTTAAATGAGGTTAGTCATTTATTTATCAAGAAACAACATAAACAAATGCTTGAAAAAGTTTTAACTACCTGTGTGTAAGCGGTAACCATGTTCAAAAGCCAATAATTTAAAAAAAAAGTATGCATAATTTTCGAGACATCCAGCGATAACGTTGTAGATGGCATAATTACATTTACAATGAAGTAGAAAAACATGAAATTCCGAGGATGGAACTCCAGGTATAGACTTTTGAAATATTTTGTCTTCCAAGTTCTCTCCAACCGTCCGGGTAAATTAAAAAAAGTCTAAATCCGCTAAGACACATGTAAAACATCAGCCCGTAACACGCAAAAAAATAATAAATACTAATATAACGTAATACGATATAGTATGTGTCGTGACCGGTGGAGGCTGTCGACTGACGGGTGGTTGTGTTGCTACAGGTAACGGCTGTGGCAAGGGCCAGTTCCAGTGTCTGCAGGCTTCTGACGAGGTTCCGCAGTGCATTGCCGACATGGCGGTGTGCGACGGAGTTAAGGATTGCAAGAACGGCAACGATGAGATCCCAAGCATCTGCAGTAAGTGCTTCTCGCAGCATACGTGTGCACGTACCTACTCGTATAAGCGCTCGACGGAAGGCCTAATTTCTTGTGTAATACAAACGCAAGTGAATCTCGTTTCCCGTCCGTTTTGAGCGATACAAAGTCAAAATTACTGCAAAAAGCAAACAATTAAAAAAATTATACTTATCTGCGTAACAGTTCTCACATTCTAGATGTGTTTTTGTTGGGTTGAAATCTATACAACTTAAAACGGAGGTTTAACTGCTTCGACCGGATCATGAATGAAAATGAAAAAATAACATAAAAACAATATGGCGGCAGACGAGACTTGCAGACGAGACTACATCGAATGCTGAGAACACATCGATACATAATGGATGATTGTCGATCTGTAATGAACAAAATACATTTACGAGCACTTCTGATTGCGACGGTCGTATCTGAGTTCTGGGGTGGTGTTCTTGCAGACAACCACACACCCGTTGGCAGCAGCTGGGGTGGTGACCTGGAGTGGGTGGGATGCGCCGCTCACCGCAGCAAGCGCGTCTACATCGTGATCACCCGCGCCTGGCAAGATAGCTACATGCCGTCCGTACAAAAGGTCAGTATTTTACATCCGGGCTTCCAACCAGATTTTACATCCGGGCTCTTCACCAGCTTTTACCAGCTTGCCATCAAAACTTTGCAGTTCGGGTGGCATGTAAACGTTTATAATAAGAAGAAGATTTATAAAGCGCCACCAACGTAGACGTGTACGTCCATTTGGAAGCGCTAAAATTCACGAAGTAGAATATAAAAACGGGGAAGGTCAATTTCTGTCATTGACGCTAATGGGAGTTTAGAGAATGGATTTATCACATAGGTACGAATGATTTTAAGACGACAGCCTTTTTGGTTTGATTAACGTTATTGTAACCAGGGACGCTGCCATAGTAAGATGCAATAACATTGAGTTGTATAGGAAGTTAATTTCATTTTGAATGTTTCTCAGTATATAAAGGTTTCCAAAGACAGCCATGTCTTTTCTAGACTACATTTTACGAGGAACATCCCGTATTTTGAGAACAACAAATGACAGCAACCGATGAATTAAAAAAAAACCGTATTGAACGAAACACTGACATACCCGACTTCTGTAGATACTGAGAACGTTTTTAAACCGGTTTTTATTGCACATGTATACCATCGTCAATGTTGCAACTGCCTCCGCTGGTGAAATAAACAAAACTGTCTGATCCCCAGGTGGCTGCAACGCTTGTCTTCTCGTGGGTCGAGGACGGCAGGACGATGACAAACACAGAACAGGTTGAGGGACACTACTGCTTCGGTGCTCACGCGCTCAAGCTGACGGCTTCGAACGGTCACGTCGCGGCTGACATCGAATGCAGCTTCACCGATGACAACCATTGCCACGGCAAGCTCTACAAGGCAGCGACGGGTACACTGTGCTCGAGGATCGTTCTTACTCGCCAGTAACCAGGTCAGTCACGTGATTTTTACTTTAAAACGAGGCAACCAGTCACGTGATTTTTACTTTAAAACGAGGCAACATGTTATTGGTTTTCCTGGCTTCCGATTAAATCGGCTGCGATTACACATACCGTGTTTTTATACTCAACAGCCATTTATATAACTTCCTGCAGGCTTGGATCAACCATTTCCTGACATCCTTTGTTCCAATAAATAAGCTCAACATTGGCAAGCATGCTTTCTTTGTAGCAGTGCAGTTAACTCCCTATCACTATAAATTCCTTTGCAACTGTAGCAATCTTTCGTAAAAACTTGAGACAAATATATTTGAAAGCACTTTTCACCTTAAACGTTCGACGGTACCATGCTTCAGTAACAGCTCTTGCCTGTGCCCAGTTTACAATTATGCTTGTTTGGATGTTGTTCCTCTTAGCTATTCCCCGAAGATATAAGTGATAGAAGTTTTTTTTATTGATTAAACACTTTTTAAGACTAGACTAAATATGCTGAAGGTTTATAAATATAGACCCTACTACTCGCGAAACAGCGTATAATAATCCGGTAGCAATGTTCGCAATTCAACACTTTCAACCCCGCAGCACGTTCAAGCAACAACAACAAAAAACACCGAATTTCAAAACGTTGTATTTGCATTTTAGCACAGGCAAGCTAGTTAACCGCAATACGCTTCCATGTTAAACAATTCCCCGCGTTCAACACAGCAGACACCCTGTTACAAATAGAACATACGTTTAACTCCATGCACGATGTCTGTTTCAGAATTACCACTCAAGAATTCTTACGAGCTCTGCCAGCACTCATGCGCGTGCATTGTTTTACGAACAGTTGTCGGGCCTCAGATTAACTAGTAATTTAACAAACTACAGCGCCATTCCAGTCGGGAATGTCTGAAACTATCGTCAGTTTATCATACGTCGGTGTTTCGTCATTTCACGTCGGCGAAAGGTCTCCTGTCTGGGGCGAGAGAAGCCACGCCCTAGGGGGGACTCCTTTCCGCGTGCCTTGACCGCGCGAGGCGTCCGGCGGCCATGTGCAGTCTTCGTAAAACAATGCACGGCGAACCCGAAACGACTCCGGGAGTGGAGCAAGCGGACAGAGGATGGCCGGTACAATCGAGCCGAGATAACACCTTCCGGGGAAGGAGACGATTCGCCGACCTACATTCGTCGCACCCGGGACAGAAACAGCCGAGTTCCGATCTACAAAAAACATTCAATTTACATAACGGCAGGGAGAGCGGTTACCATGACGACGCTCCGTCGTCGCGTGACGCGTAAACGGGGGGTTGCGGGGCTTGGGTTTCGGCAGACGATATTCGAATAGTCGCGCTTTAAAAGCTCGTGTGTATAGATAGGTAGAAGAGAAACGGTTGCCCCCGTAGGGTATTTTTCTGAATACCGCAAACGTCAAAGCCGCTCATGGGACAAAAAACAGTGGTAAAACTAATGCAGTATTCGGCGAATCCCAACAGCCCCGAATATTCGAAATTCGCTGCCGAAAACCCGACACCCCAGTCTCCCGTGCGCCCACGTGACGCCGCGGGGCAAACCGTCGACGTACAACTGTGATACGCTTGTTCAGAACAAGGCTGAATGTAGACATTGTTTGTATATGTTGATATGTTCACATGTGTAAATATACGCGCGTATAGGTTCTAATTTATGTACACCCAAGACACGAATGCAATAAAATGTCAATTTTTGTTTTAAGAACATCGTTGTTCGATGATTTACTCTGCCTGCCTCGCTTCCCTGTCAGCCAGAAACGTCCTCCGTCAGCGTGCCGTCTTCCTCCGACTTTATAAACTCCGTTTCAACGCAGTCCTACCACCCCCAGTCTTGGTCACATATGCCACCATAATCCACATGTCAACACTACATCAATAAATACACCAATTCTGTTTTAATCCTACAGGTTACCAACCGTAAACTTCCACGGTGTATAGGCCCTATATTACACAATAACTATCTGTAAGGGTTCCTTAAAAACTGCCAAGACTTATCATAACTATTTTGGTTGCATTATCATTGTATTATTACTATTACTGTGCATTGATAATATTTGCATAATGTACAATAATCATGAAGACATAACTTTTAAAACGCTATCAAAAGTGCAAAAACACCCAGCTAGCCAATTAATGATTACTTATATTATTCATATGTCCAATTACAGACTATTAGCCAGCGTTGTAACTTGAAACTGGAAGTTACTATCTGGAACTTAGGAACGTTGAGTATCAACGCATATTAAGGTTAATTCGCCGCAGAATTATTGCCAGTAGGCTCTAAAGTTTGTTTTGAAACTGAATATGGAAACTTTCAAATTTCGAACTGCTGCCGTAAATCGCCAATCAGTTCTGCGATGTCTCGAGCAATGCTGAAAACCCGCCTAAATCGTGCTTCACTACGAAGCACGATTTAGGCGGGTTTTCGTAGTGAAACTGTTTTCAAACCGTTACAATGTTGCAGTCTTTGAGATACTCCTGCAAAGCAGCTTTGTAATATCTAAATTGTTGCGATATCGTTGTGCTTAGCAGTAAACGAACGTGCAAACAAAGCAGCGAAATCGGCGAATTGAACACTGTTAGTTATCTATCACACCGACAAACACCCGGTTGGCATTTTGATATGCCGCCCGCATTCTCTTCTCCACAAAATTATCTGGTTAACTTGAAATGTAGAAAGTATCATTTCTGACCATGAATTGTGAAAGGCAACAACTTTGTGTTAATACGTCATCGAACACATTACTAAGCACAGTCTGTCTTCCATGAAGCTGTACGTGTAACGTTTTTAAATGTCTAAAAGTGAGTGTCAGACGTCTAAGCAGAGCTATTAGATAGGAGATGGGGCACTTCCCCATCGATGGCACCAAACGCGTAATGATCTCGCTCAATCTCGTCGTTTAATAGGGTTTAAGTTTTGATCCCATCCGTGTGAGGGCGCCCAGTGTTGAATAGTCCAGCTCGGATGTATTAGCTCTGGAGCCTGGGCTAAGCCTAACTTGAAACTAAGTTTGGCGGAGAAATGAAATTATTCGTAATAACGTAGTCGGAAATGACGTTACCTGTCCGTTAACTTACACCACATTACGTCACGATGGCGTCGCAATCAGACGTGCAACAAGTTATGCGAGTTTATAAATGTAAGATTTGATTAAAACAAATACAGTAGTGTCAAATCGACAGCGGTTCTGAAGTTCTCGCTGCTAAAACCTTCAATAGCACCCATTCCTCTCACGTCGAGCTGACATGGGTGATGAAACAACAATTCTGGTGGCCAAAAATAATCTTCAAAAGCACCTCCTGCCCCACTGGATCCACCGTTGTCATTCTTGCTAAAATAAATTTTTGAAGAGCATGAAGGTGGTTTTGGTTAGCCTCAAGGGAGGTCCACTTTGATGTTTTATGCCCCCACCCCCATACTTAATCTCGTGACAAACAATCTAAATTGAATATACCATCAAGATACCTATCAAAAATTGAAAAATCTGATGCCTCGGTAGCCTACTATATACATATATAAAACTGGTTGCACAATGACTTAGTAAGAAAAAGCACACCTTGAGAAATGTCTGATGGAGTAAGCATCACACTTTTACGGTGAAAATCAAACTTTCATTACAAACTATGTAATCGTCAAGAACATATTATTACTGTATTTTATTGTTTCACATAATGAACCTTTGTTGTTGATAACACTGCAGCCAGTGGCAAAATGTTACAACCACAATTATTGTCTCTCCCACAATGTTGTCCTCTGTACAGTTCATTTGGCTCTTTTCCCTGGTGATTTCGTTTTCTTGTCTCCGCCAGATTTCTTTCTCTTTGTCGCTTTTCTTTCAGTTCCAGATGCCTAAAAATCACAACAACAAAAATAAAAACATCTCTATTTGTGCTACGCAGACATCAGTATTAGCCATTGGAAATGGAAACTGTATCCGAAAGCCACACACAATGTTAAGTGAATGAAATAAAAATATTATGTAACTATGACGCTCTCGAACAACAGTCCGGTGCAGTTACCCTCTGTGTTACTCCCCTGAACCATTACATAAAAAGTACACACGCAATGATAGTTGGCCATACTGTTTATCATTATTCATGCAAATATTTGATATACTTGTTAATTTTAAATCAAAGTAATCAATATAGATATGCAAAAAGTGTAAAAATCAATGTAGTGATTGTAGTCTACGCAAAATTATCTGTCAAAAAAATTGCAAATGTGGGGTTGTACAGGTTAGCATGACAGCAGACATAGGGTCAAATACATTTGTATTTGAATGTATTTAAATACTTTTTCAAAGTATTTGTAATTGTATTTGATGTTTAAGAATGAAAAGTATTTGTATTTAAATACTTTCTTAAAGTATTTGACATTTTCAAATAGTTTCAAATACTTTTTCAAATACATTGTCAGTATCAACATTTCTGTTTTGTGAACACATGTAATGCCCACAAAACTGATTACCGCGAATGAAAAGTATTTGAAAAAAGTATTTGAAATACTTTCCGGTGTATTTGTAATTAAATACATTTCAATGTATTTGTCCACATGTCTGCATGACAGGCTTAATACAGAGGTGGAGCGACTTAAAACTGTCTAAATTAAAGGTGACATAACTTATGAATTTGCCATATCAGTGTAATCATATCGACTTTGAATGTCTGACAATAGCCTAAATGGAGTGTATAAAATAGACGTAGATGGCAAAACATAACCAGGACCATAAAAACTTGCTTCATGTAGGCAAACATATAATCCATTATTCGGACCACAAGAAAAAGCAGACTTCCCCTCACATTTATAGGTTGTGTAAATCGGAAAAGCGGTGCGATACCTGATTTTTGTCCCCAACATCTGCTGTCTTCTTCGCCTGGCTGCAGTTTTCTGGTTGCATGTTTTCATCGAGTCCTTCCTCAGAGTCTCTGCCATCCCTTGTGTGGTCACCATTCGCAAGAAAATCAGACGCTACAACAGATGATAAATAGGCTTATTACTAAGGCATACCATTTTTTAATTAACTAAGTTGTGCTCCATGTTTACAAGGTGCAGCCACATATATTATATTACACTTACAAAAACATGACATCTATGTAATACATAAAACATACCCTAACAATCAAGGGAACCTTGTGCATGCGGTAAATACTTTAGGAAAACGGTCTACGTCATGGATTTAGCAATATGAAGCAGACATTGACAGGGTGCAAAATAAGGCCAGTCCGATCGTCCGGGACGAGTAGTTTTAGAGCTCGGACTAGTAAGAGCAGTCCTTTTAAAAAGTAAAAACATACGCAGGACTAGTTGTCTATAATGACGGACTACCAGCTAGCAAGAAGTATCGTGCACCCTGCATTGATACAATAATGCTTATGTCTATGCTCACGTCAATAACACAGTGATATGATTATTAATTGACATTTTATAACCTACTGCTGGATGTGAACTTCACTTTATCTAAGATTCTCTGACATTCATCATTTTAACAAATGAGTCTCCGTGAACATGTTAACGATGTGTTTTTTCGAATGTTTTGTTAAATGTTACTACAGTATTATAACCACAGCATCCTTTCTTGTAACACTGCTAGTGTGTGCATCCAAACAAACTGTATAACTATTTTATATAGCACCACATTTCAGGATATGATTCTGTTCAAAGTTGCTTAAAGTTAAACCACATTATCAAACACACAATTTGTTTACTTAACAATAAAATGCACACATAACAATAACATAAAGTCCATTTATAAATATATAACTTACGTAAAATAAGGCATCAATTAAATATTGACTACATAGTTTTCTGCTTTAATAAAAATACTGTAGCTAAATAAAATAAATAAATAGAATGTCATATAAGATAAACCAATTAATAAATTAAGTAAAATAAATTACCGGGTAAATATTGGCTACATAACACTAAGTAAAAGTGATGCAGTTATCTTAAGATATAAATAATTAAATATAATAATAATATAATATAGTCTAATATAATATATAATGAGGCGATGACATACGAGGATAAAGATCATCGAGGTTGTCTTCCTCTCGACCATCCTCCCCCTCTTCCCCCTCATCGGAGTCGGCCTGAGGGCGCTTGCGACCTTGCCTCGCTTTAAACTCCACCCCCGTCTCCAGGCACAGCTTCCCTGTGGGACAATGGCAGACGATGGAACATGTCATTATTCAATAGGTGTAAATGTTAGACATCACAGTCAAATAAAACCACAAAGTCCCAGAACATCTACAATTACATCATGACAGGTGGTGGCTTGGTCTTCACCAAGTTTTGCACAAATAAATAAATGTTCCAGAGGTGCCACCTTATGAATGAAATTGGTACTAATGCGCACTGACGTTATTGCAGTTATCAACACCCTTGTCATATATATTTACTAAATTACTATATTTTTGACATTCAGAACTGACAAAATCACTTGTAACAAAAGCAAAAATTACTGTAATCTATTGTTAATAAAGTATAATAGTACAGATTTGGGCATACAAGATTACGTTTAAGCATATTTACTTGTAATATATAATATACAGGTTATGGAATTGCCATATTGTTATGTTGCCAGGAATTTTAAGTGACCATTTGACCTGACTTATGTACTGCATGGCCCACAACTGGACTAGAAATGTTACAAAATTAGTTCTCATCTACAAACAAAACAAAAACGAGCCTCGCTCCAACACGTACATCGGTGTAGAGCCTTCTGAAATCTTTTCCCGTCAACGTGTCTCCGAATGTGTACTGCTGTATTATTCAGATGTCGCATTGTCAATAAGCAGAATAGCTGATTTCTGTCAAAAAAATTCAGTGGTAGGTAAATAAATGCCTTACTTCATGATGGTAACCATATCACATAGTTATTAGCATATCGTGATTTTCAATGGGCAAATTACATGTGTATGTAATTTGCATGCAGTATTAGGTATTCTTCCCATGCTTAAAATTTTAAATGAAAATAATGATGAAATTAAAATATATGTAAATATTTTTTTTAAATCACATCTCATTTATTAACAAACATTCAGTGTAACACTATTTTGTACTTAATTAACAAAATAATATAACAGATTCATAATTATAAATACATTAGGTCTACAGCTGAATCTATAATTACAATGACATGAGTCTGTGCACGCCATGCGCCACCCAATAGACACACCCAGGCGACTGACCACCCTTGATCAGCAAACTGCCCAAACTCATCCACCTCTATATAACAATAATAAAGATCTGACTGTCTGAAATAGAATCCCCATTATTACTACTATTATTAACATCACACAAAATGAGTGAATCCAAACAATCTACCTGCCAAATGCAAACAATCATTCAGGCATATCTATTGGGAAATGCATGCACATGTTTGTACACATGTACACGTGTTTCATTAGAAACTTTAAAAAGTGTGTCTTAAAGATCATGTAATTTATGTACATACCTCTTTATCTGAATTAACCTCCAACAATATTTTAATTTCTTTTAATAAATATAATGAGATTTGTGTATTTTGTAAAGTCTGCGATAAATGGAAGGAAAAATATATACACTCAATGAAATGCCTTGTTTCATATTGTTGCACTTACTTGCGCCATTTTTTCGTGCTAGGGACAAGATGACATTGGTAGTTTTCTATGTCAGATTCTGTCAGTTTGCGCAGTCGTTGGTATTTCTTGCCGCTGATGTAGGATTCCAGCACATCCTTCTTAGCAGGCATTTCATGGCCTGACAATGTACATCGCACCTGCAAAAAAGCAATCAGTGGCAACGTTTGAATAGGAACTGTTTGAAAATTTCTTCAAACCGAACAGTTTGTGCTAAATCACTGCACTATCATAAGCATGCATTAGTGTAGTTGTTAGCATATCGGATCCACCTGCAACCTTGGTTCAATCGTTATAGTAATTACTTATACCTATTGTAAAAACCTGGCTCTCAACATTGGGGACTGTATATCCCTTGTGACTCAGAGATCACGTTAATGTTAGTCCTGTCTCAGTGTGGGATGTAAAAGAACCTCTTGAAAATCCAAGCACCCTGACAGTGACCACCCTGCCCTCAAGCTCAGTGGCCTGTCATCAGTCATAGAAAGGATGGCTTGGCGATAATGTTTTGAAGAACCGATAAAAGATTAAAACACCGTCAATCAATTCAATGCATCACCAGCTAGGCTCGATTACCCAGACTCCATGAGGTGGCAGCACTTTTCAGCCCCTCAACTCCACCTGGGGAATTAATAGCATGCCGAGGTGACCAACATGACAGCCTTACCCCAGATAGACGCCAAGTGGTTCCCAGGCCGAATTTGAAATAACATTAAATAAGGATACCTTTTTGTCAGATAATGGGCAGTTATGCAGAATTTGGATCCACCCTAGTTTTGCCTTTATAACTGTATATTTGCCTATATTGGATACCTCACACAAACTCTAATCCTAAACCTGATCAATCAGCATTCCAAGGTATATCTATTTTCACAAATATTGCATTTTGAGACCTAAATAGCGCTCAGAGTTGTGCCAGTTGCAAGCGCAGCGGTGGCAGTGCATGTGTCACTGCGCCGTGCACATAGGAAGAGTGATAAACTGTTTGTTTATGCCAACCACGCTGTCTTTTCGACCTCAAAAGTCTGCTAAGACGTGCTGTTTATAAAACATAAATATGCGCAAGATGATGTTAAATGACTGAATTAACAAAATCAGTATCAAATGTTAGCAAAGATACAGTTATAATGGCAAAATTGAGGTGGGTCCGAATTCTGCATAAGTGCCAGGTAATGCTATAATTATAAAACTATTCAAAATTAAACTTATATTAAGACCAAAATAAATTTGCTTTTAAAAATAGGAATTACGGCAGGATTAACCACCATCCACGAGGTGGCAGCATTGACACATGTTTAGCCCCACACAGATAATATTCAAACGCCGGCTGAATCACCAGACTGCCTTCTCGGCGAAGTCGAGCAACAGTCGGTTAAGCGAGACTAGTCACCAGCCGAGGACTGGACCGAGGCTGAGTGCACTTATTATCGCCATGTGTTCATATTATACCGTACCGGCATTACACTTATGTGTCTATTTCTTTCACACAATTTATACGCAAGCGATCAATCTCGCTACCTTTTCGCCGTCCTGTATTATTTCTAACGCGGGGTTGTCTGCCAAAATATCAGCTATTTCTTCGTTCTGATTTTGCGACATAATTCTACCACATGCGTCTTATTAATTGCGCCACCTTTCGGACATTTGGTATATTACCGCCTTCTGACGGCGATGCTATGAGTTAGTGATATTCTCACAGTGGAGGCTACGTCCTTGCAGACGAGAAAACCAATTTTGGTTACCAAATCGGGGAGCATTTCACTACGAAAAAGCGCTCATATAGAAAATCTATAATATATCATTAAAATGACGATTGGCATACGATATCTAGTGTCTATGCATTATTCTTACACTGAATGTCACGTTGAGAGTTAGTATACTGAGCCGATGTTTTTTAATTTAGTTAACTAGCTAGTTTCTTATGCCTATCCAAATTGTAACTCCCTACAGTGTACAGCCACATGCCATAACATTTTATTTGTACCTGGATTCATGTGCTCTATAAATACGTACATGTAAATTTTGCAAAAGTATGCTATGCCTCAGTATCAACTCGTAAGCCACTGACGGGTGTAAAATTGCCAATTTAGGGGAATAGATATTCCGCACTGTTAAATTGTCTCACCTATTCGCCACATAGGCATACGCAATTGCTGACGACGTTAATTGTAACAGTGCAAGTCAAGGAAAGCTTTCAGCCGTGCTGCAATTACTACACGAAAACAGTGCAAGCTAGTCAAGGATATATATTAACGAAGTCGCGAAGCAGGAAATCTGGCGTCCATCCTTGTTCCATCGAACATCATCGAGAATGATCTGGAAATCTTTCAGCCGTGCTGCAATTACTACACGAAAATGAATCGTAAATGTAAGCAAGTTCTTATATATCGTGGTAATCAATCATCAGGATTGTTCAAAGCGCATTACACTTTGCACCTTGGGATACCTGTTCATTCAATCACCCTCTTGACTTCTCTGGGAAGCACAAACCATGCTACCATTTCTGCGCGAAAACTGTTCGTACACAAATATCCGCTAATAGGGGAAACACGGGCAATATGGGAGAGTTAACGTTCCGCTGTTCGTCGCACCCACATTTTGCGCATTAGGGTAACAGTTTGTTGCGTATCGGCCAAACACACAAAAACACAACAGGGCATGGTATTGTTTTTTGTTGACATTATTTTTTGATAAATACGGACTATCCCGTTTTACCGGCAAAATTCCCATTTTACCCGCATATACGGGTAAAATGGGATTTTGATCCGGGAAATATCGGGATGCATATTTAGTTGTGTTATTTGTAAGTAACTGATATATTAGAACTATTAAACTACAATAAGAATAGCCAATATATGCGATATGGTAAGGTCGTATAAGCAAAATGTTATACTTCTTTGTGAATTTGACTGCCGTACCTTGGGCGGATTACTATTCCTGTATAATTATGTAATCCATAGACATCACATCTTAAATTTATGTAACTTAGTGATCTACTAGTTAAATCAAGCGATCTACAGAAACAGGCATATTGTCAACGCCCTGACTATTGCCAGAGCTGCTCTGGCAATAAGGGCGGAAAAAATTCTTATTGTCAGAGCAGAAATGGATTGATGGTAATGTGCATGCGCGTCCGGTTGGCGATATGTTTAGCGAACACATGTCGACATAGTAATTGTTTCAGATACACATGACGCCCTGGTATCGTTTTTTGACTGATTTAGGCGATCGTGGCGCGGAAACTGCGATAAGATCGAACCGCAGAGCTGCTCTGGCAATAAGGGCGGAAAAATTCTTAATGCCAGAGCAGAATTGGATTGACGGTGATGTGCATGCGCGTCCGGTTGGCGATATGTTTAGGTTGGCGGTATGTATGTATGTATGTATGTATGTATGTATGTATGTATGTATGTATGTATGTATGTATGTATGTATGTATGTATGTATGTATGTATGTATGTATGTATGTATGTATGTATGTATGTATGTATGTATGTATGTATGTATGTATGTATGTATGTATGTATGTATGTGTATGTATGTATGTGTATGTATGTATGTATGTATGTATGATGTTGATGATGTATGTATGATGTTGTATGTAGTGTTGTGTTGTGTGATGATGTGTATGTGTGTGTGATGTATGTGTGTGTATGTGTGTGTGTGATGTATGTATGTAGTATGTATGTATGTATGTATGTATGTATGTATGTATGTATGTAGTAGTGTATGTAGTATGTATGTATGTATGTATGTATGTATGTATGTATGTATGTATGTAGTGTATGTAGTATGTAGTATGTATGTATGTATGTATGTATGTATGTATGTATGTATGTATGTATGTATGTATGTATGTATGTATGTATGTATGTATGTATGTATGTATGTATGTATGTATGTATGTATGTATGTATGTATGTATGTATGTATGTATGTATGTATGTATGTATGTATGTATGTGATGATGTATGTATGTATGTATGTAGTTGTGTGTGATGTGATGTATGTGATGTATGATGATGATGTAGATGTAGTATGTGATGATGATGTATGTATGTATGTATGATGTGTGTGTGATGTGTATGTGTATGATGTGATGTGTGTGTGTGTGTAGATGTAGTATGTAGTATGTATAGTATGTGTGCATGCTGATGTATGCATGCATGCATGCATGCATGTATGTATGTATAGTGGCTGCCTTTGTAGCAACCCACATCACTCTTTTTTGATAATCGTTCAAATATGCCATCCATGTAAGATTGTGGATAAATGAATAGGAGACAGGATTTCCTCCTGTCTTGCTCTGTTATGTGCAGTGACCTGGTATGCCATACCAGAGCTGCATCTTAATGAATGGAATTGTTTGCTTGTTGTCAGTATACATACCTATCAGTATTAATACCAGAGGTGAGTGAAGTTATTAAGTGGCCAACTTTGGAAGGGGTACACTACATGTCAATTTCTTTCAGTACAGTTTTTGTGAAAGAAGCACAGCAGAATATATTGTCTTTTTCGGAACATTTTCTTGAACACATGATCACAACATGTACTCCATGAAGATATAATGTGTGCATTAATTTTGTTATATAAAAATAAATAATAAATATATTTAAAACTGTGAAACATAATTAATATCAAGCGCAAACAGTACTTATACAGGCTGTAGATACAATATATTGTATTGCTAACAAGCGTACAACCAACAATATATCATAAAAGTATACATAACTTGAGTTGCATTTACAGAAAATCAATAATTTCGAAACTATGGCCAGAGGGTATACCGTTCAGGGTTAACAGGATCTACTGTATTATTGATACAGCCCCTATAATCGGTGCCACTGCAATTAGTCAAGGTGCCATGTCAACAATAGCTGGCTGTGCTTAAGACTGGCTTCTCGTGGAATCTATAAATTTCCACAGGAGGTTGTGTTCGGACAGGAGCTAACAGGGGTCAGAGCACGGTTACGCTTCCCGGACTGACCCATACCAATGTATACCAATACCTTTAATAATTGTATTATTGGAAAGGAGTATAATACAACAGATATACTATTGATTAAGTAGTATGATATATATGTTCAGTGTATGACGCTTGCTGTTAATCACAGTGTAGTTGGCGTAGTGATTTCATCCATTTTTTACGTTACCCTGTGGATGCTGAAAAAACTTGCAAAATTTTGACAATATTGACGTGCAACTCACATGCATGCATTTTAGTAGAACCAGAGGTGGTGTATTTTTTAAGACGTTTGATGACTATATATTTGATATGACTGCAGTGACTGTGTACACATTTAAGCATTTTCTTAGGTACAGTTTCCTTGTAAGGGCCACCCCTTATAATAATCTGACAAAACGTTAACATGCCGCCAAATGGAAAATCCACTGCGTGGAAATGGGAAATTAACGGTCACTTCTCGCTACTTCAGAAGCTGCTCATTATAAACAGCAATAACATTACGCAGAAATTGAAAAGTAATATTATATCCAAGCACAATTACAAATACTCCAGACGGACTCAAACAATTAGAAATGCTAAATTATTTACACATATACAAATAATGTGAGATTTTTTTATACTTTTAAAAATCATTTTAACTTTCATAATACAATAAATGCAATATAGCTCAAACAAAAGCAAATGTATTATCGATAAATTGGTTTTTCAACATAATCGCTGTGACGTAGTGTACAACCACGGTGAGACAGAGGGCTTATTAATTGTACGGCCATAACACTAAAAATAATCCAATGGTGCTAAATTGTCTGATTAATATTAATTATCTAATATGTAATTTATAACCTTAATTTAATATGCATTAATATCTACTAGTATAATAGCTACTATTGTTATTTGTGTACAGCTACATGGCTAAATAAATACAACAACCTCTTCAATCAATCCTTTTCACACCCGCATGGCAATGAGGACACACCCTTCATCCATGACATCACTGAGACGAACTTAACAGTATGGGTTCAATTGGGTTCTCCAATTAACAAGCCGCACTTTTAAGCGGTTTTTTCATGTTTGAACCAAATCCATTGTAATGTGGCTTGTTTAATTACAGATGCCTACCATGAAAAAAGGGTTCTTAAATCTGAGGCAAACTTCCCTTACCATGGAAAATAATGAATTAGCAGGTTGGTGCCCATAAGTCATAAATATTGTCGCGCATTTATTGCCGAAACTACTGTGTGATGTAAATTTATTCATCAAAATCGTCTAAATAACTAAATAATATAATAGCAGAGCGTCAAATTTATCTGAATTTCTTACTGTGTCGACATGTGTTCACTGAAAATATCGCCAACCGGATGCGCATGCACATCACCATCAATATCTTTCTGCTATGGCAATAAGACTTATTTCCGCCCTTATTGCCAGAGCAGCTCTGCGGATCGATATTAAATTATCGCAATTTCCCCGCCACGATCGCCTAAATCAGTCATAAAACGATACCAGGGCGTCATGTGTATCTGAAACAATGACTATGTCGACATGTGTTCGTTAAACATATCGCCAACCGGACGCGCATGCACATTACCATCAATCGATTTCTGCTCTGGCAATAAGAATTAGTTTTGCCCTTATTGCCAGAGCTGCTCTGAGATTTGCCCTGAACATCCGCTAGGGGCGCATCGTTTTCTGCTCTGGCAATCAGAATTTTTTCGCCCTTATTGCCAGAGCAGCTCTGCGGATCGATATTATCGCAGTTTCCCCGCCACGATCGCCTAAATCAGTCAGAAAACGATATCAGGGCGTCATGTGTATCTGAAACAATTACTATGTCGACAAGTGTTCGCTAAAAATATCGCCCACCTGACGCGCATGCACATCACTGACAATAAGCGCGAAAAAACTCCTTATTGCCAGAGCAGCTCTGGCGATAGTCTAAGCCTATTGTCAAAGTAAACTGCATTTTTAATGTTTTTCAATGATAACATGCATAACATACACAACGGAATTATCACATTTTGCCCGCATTAATATATCACATTTTGCCGGGAATAGGCATGGGTTAATCAAAATGTGACACATTAATTATCACTCACTCTCACGAAAAACTGTTATACGCTGAAACACCCATAAACTAATATTACATCCTCACGACATTCGAAGGTGAAATGTGATAAGTTGTTACTTACCAAACTTAGATGGCTCGTCAAACAAACAACTTAGCAAGGGGTCAAAGCTAAAGATTACTAACGACTGTTTCAATCCGCGCGAAAAATTGCATACCAATTGGTTTGTATAGTAGTCAGCAGATACAGCTACGCTAGTTGGAGGCGAAAATACGCTTTGTGGCAGCACTATTCTTTGCATATAGCGATTTCCCATATTACTCGAGTATCCCGTTTTACCCGGGTTTCCCCTATCTCTAGACATTATATTCTTCACATATCTGAATGAACTGGACCAATACAGAGTGAATGCAATTGCCCAAGGTTTGACCCGGCAGAAGATTTGAACCCGGGTTCACTTAGTCGATACCCTGAAACTCTACACCCACTGAGTGACTGAACCAATTCGCTATTACAACACAGTGCTCATATATCCACCATAATCTACAGCCAGATGTGCCTAAATTATTTAATCCAGCCGAGTGAACTTGAGCAATGTGGAGTGAACGAAATAGCCCAATGTACGAAACGGATTATAATGAATCGAACCAAAACATCTCGACTGAGAGCCCGTTGCTGCAACCACTACACCACAGCGTACTATTCGATCGCCGAAATTCGTCAGTAATCGTATATGATGTTTAGCCACACGTTATGCCGACGGAACGAACTGACGTCAAATATGTTACTGTATGAAGGTTATAATACCAGTGGTAGTCAATGAGATACGAAGTATTGTCGTAGAGTTGTACATAACTTAATATATAATAATAATAATACTTGTAACACTTCTACAGCGCCTATATCCTTGAAAACTCAAGCTCAGAGGCCTAACAAACAAAATCATTTGGCGTAATCAATCGTCATTGGAGCGTGAAACCGCCGAACATTTATGGCACATCATATAAATGTCACAACGATAATAAATTAATCTTTTATAACGTCGTGTAAAGGACACGTAGACTGTCTACTCTATAGGGGGGTCTACTGTGATTTAGTAAGCTTCTGTGTATAGCAATCATCCGAGCGAGACGTATAGGACTAAGCAAGACCATTCAACCAGAACATTTGGTAAATGTCTGCACATGACCCAGCACGTCAGGGCACACCTTTACAGGGCCGATCGACGTACATAATCAGTCATTATTATTGACGATTGTGCAAATGGACCGCCACTAGCGCGTTGAATACGTTGGTGTATTGAACTCACTCGGCTGGTCGTTGAGCACTTCCAAACAAAGCAGCGACGACAACCTGAGAGGACGCCGCGCGGAATTTCTGCGCTACAAATCTCGCCAGAACTGCGGTGGATATAATCTTCTCGAACCGCTGCGCGTTGGTGATATATGTGTATGTGTATACATTGACGTGGGCTCGTTTTGTTAGACATTCGCAAGTTAGGAAATACAATAGAGGGACATGAGAGAGACCGGTGCCAGTGACGACAGTAAGTGTTGACGCTTACAGGATATCTGCGCTCCGACACTGTTACAAATCTCGCCAGAACTACGATGAATATTACATTCTCGAACTGCGCGTTGGTGGTATGTGTATACGTATGATAGTTAACATAGACTAATTTTGTTAGACAATCGCAATTTAGGAAATACAACAGAGCAACATGAGAGGGAAGGGCGCCAGTGGCAACAGCAAGTGTTGCGTGTGCGACAGCCAGCCAGCGGACGCCGGCAGTCTGGCCTGCGAGCACGGCTTCTGTCACGACTGCTTCGGGCGCTACGTCAACGGAAGCCTCGCCGAGCTGAGCACGCGCCTGCGCTGCTGCGTGTGCGGCGCGTGCAGCCGCCTGGCGGTGGAGACGCGCGACGAGACGGTCGCGATGAGCTTCGGGCGCGACTTTCCGCCGCGGCTGCGTCGGCCGACGGCGTTGGCGGTGAGACGCAACACGGGCGAATTCGTCCTCGTTGACCGCGCATCGGAGCGGGTGCTGGTGTTCGACGCGAACGGTCTGATCAACACGGACTTCGCCTACGTCTACGACACGCTTCCGATGACCGGATTAACGGTCACCGACGACGACTGCATCGTCGTGCCGGCGCGCGATCGCGGCTATCGTTGCCTCAGTTTCTACACGCTAGACGGCGCCTTCCTGCGCTCCACCTATGTCGCAACGGACGCTGTCATCGAGGGGGTGGCAGTCGCGCCGGGGGACTGGCTCGTCGTCGCCGACAGCGCCAACGCGTGCGTTCACCTCATCGACGACCGTCGCAGGTTCATCCGCAGCGCGAGCGTTGACCAACAGCCGGGCGACTCCCACCGTCCGTGTCTGGCGGGTGTCGCCGTCAACAGCGTCGGTGAGATCATCGTCAGCGACTCGGCGAACGACTGCGTGCGCGTGCTCGACGCCGACGCCAGGTGGCGCTTCAGCGTCGGCTGTCGCGGCGAGCGTCCGGCGCAGTTCAACTGTCCGCGAGGTGTCGCCGTCGACGCCGACGACAACATCCTGGTGGCGGACAGCCGAAACAACCGCGTGCAGGAGCTGTCGGCGACGGGGAAGTTCCGTCGCTATGTCGTGCGCTACAACAGGGGAGATGACGTGTACATGTCGCCGACAGACGTCGCCACGCGTTCCGACGGCTCGGTCGCCGTGCTGATGACCGGAGTTCGGGATTCAGACGTCGGCGAGGTCCGCATTTACGCGCCTGTCTGACGACAGCACAGAACCCGAAGCTTTCCGGAGCTTTCCGAAGAAGGAGGACCTTCTTAGCAAAACACTATACAATATTGGCTTTTAAGTTGATCCCGGATTACATTACATCCGTTTGAAGAAAAAAATGCATTTTTAGTTCCAATTCTGACTCGATGGACAATCGCTGTTACCAGCGCCACTGTTCTTTGTTGTCACAATGACGTCATTGGTGAATGTGACGTCATACGAGTGCACGGTGGATGTTACGGAGAGGAACTCCAGGAAAAAATAATCACGTGAATTTTGAAATCGCTGTCTCACCTGATGACTAATGTCCTTATTATATTTCGATAACTTCGTTGATTATACTAGTTTTGTTTACAATTCGTGTTCCATGTTAGCAACATTTAACAAGAGTTAAACTTCTGTCTAACACTTTGGCGTGACCATCCTTTCTCGGTGACGTCATAATTGACAATGACGAGGATACGCATACTTTTGACATCCACGATTCTACGTCTGCGGTTATTACGTAAACTAAATCACGCGACAGATCTTCGAATCCACAAAGAACAAGATATGCTATTTATTAAGCACATATATTTCGGAGAACCTCAAGAAATCTATGGTGGTTTTAAAAAACATTTGCGTTACTTGGAAGATTTGTCACCGATCGGTGAATCTTCGAAGCCAAACATTTGTGTTATATCGTGTTATTTATTGATAAATCACAGTTTTAAATAACTGTACAATAATTTGAGAGTTATTTGCTTTGTAAAATGTCTGCGCGGTGTGGTTGTAAAATGTATAGCGAATAGAGGAAGTCATTCAATATTAAGTTCCATAATTTTAATTGCTGCTACAATAAAATATACCGATTTCTTTTTATTAATCACAACTACTTATCTTAAGCGCATATTATACAATGAGCAAGCGTGCGCCTGCACAAACACAACACACAACACAACACACAAACACACACAAACACACACACACACACACACACACACACACACACACACACACACAAACGGATGCGCGTATGCACACACGTACACGCGCACGTATCACACGACACAAAAACACAACTAATCGTACAAAAACAAGTAAATACGTTGCTTCGGTCCGTATTTGACAACTGCAAGCATCGAAACTGTGTACAATATTATAATATTTACAACAAAGTTTTCCGCAAAAAGACTATTTAGTCAAATGCCATTTGGTACTTATCTAATTACAATGACCATTGAATATTGTTAAACAATAAATGCACCAATCTGACGTTATTCATGCTGATAATGTATAATTGTTTTAATATATTTTATATTAGCCTGTTAACGTAGAGCTACGCGCATACAGATAGGTTAGGCCCCGCTAGTTCCACACTTCCGGCTGCGTGCGCAAGTTAGTTCGCCAATTTCCTGCCGTATTTGGCACAGACGAAGAGACGGACGTGCAGTTCTATTCAGTAGTTGGCCTCGTCGGACAATTCACTGGTGAGACTGTCTAGAAAGGATTAACCGCATTCAATCCCAGTCGTGGCGTGTCGTTGTGACGTTGGTCAGTTGGCAGGAGGAATGCCGAGGTCGTCCAGTTGCTTCGACACGCGCAGCAGATACATTTGGTCAGGATAACCCTTCCTGCAACGAGATGGTTGTCTGGCTGGTCAAAATGTGTGTGTGTGTGTGTGTGTGTGTGTGTGTGTGTGTGTGTGTGTGTGTGTGTTGTGTGTGTGTTTGTGTGTGTGTGTGTGTGTGTGTGTGTGTGTGTGTGTGTGTGTGTGTGTGTGTGTGTGTGTGTGTGTGTGTGTGTGTGTGTGTGTGTGTGTGTGTGTGTGTGTAAAGGCTTTGCCTATACAAGTATCTAAACAAATTTTTTTAGACTGTGTTTTTAGGGGTCTCAACTTTCCACCAGTTTTACCGGCTGACACTCCCCACCCTTCCCCTTAAACCTCAGCCCCTCCGTCCTTCCACCATCCCTGGTCTACCCATACTCACGAATCTGAGCTCTGGGGTGCAAAGTATAATAACTATTACGCGAAGTCGTAAACAGGGACATGCAAGACTCATCATTACAACAACACACACACACACATTTATGGTAAGATTGCGATTTCAAATGACGGGGAGTTAGTTGCAGTGTTTTTTTTTTAGCAACAAAGAAAGCACCTTTGCCAAAGCTAAGCTAACTTTTACGAACAACCCGTTGTAGATGTTAGGTTCGTGGGCTTAAGAATGTTAACTACCGGAGACACACTTACTTTCCCGTGGCGCGCGTCTTATGCTCGATGTCAGCCCACACGATTTTCCCAAAGGCAAACGGATTTTCTCTCCCCTGCACCCGGAAGAGAAGACGACGTTCAAAGGCGTCCTCCAGACGGCGGTAGATTCGCCTCCCGTCGCCATTGTTCGCCAGGTAAGCTTTAAACATGGTGGCTGGGCACTTCAGCTTGATTCCCGACGCGCGTTCCTGAAGATGAAAGTCAACCGTGTAGGTACCTTTGAGGGATAACAACATATTTGAATTCACGTGGCGAGAATGGGAGTTGGCAAAGAAAGCAGAGGCCCAGAGAGTGGACGGTAAAAGGAGACAAGGAAGAGCGTGACTGGGATGGGAGTACTGGGCGAAGAGAGACCTGGAAAGAGTGGGAGAGCAATGGGGATCGAGAGCACTAAATCTGGAGACTATTACTAGAAAATGTAGCGCAGGAAAAATGAGAAAAAAGAAGAGGAACAGAATATATTAAGACTTAAATCAAGGCATGGAACCATGGCCAGCCTCACCCCGATGACAGGGACTCGGGAGAACAACCCTCGCTCTAAGCCAAGTCGGCGAGTACTTCCCATTAGGCACCTACCGCGATGATCCCGGCGGGGAAGTCGTACGTAACGAAGATGGTGCCAAGTTGCTGGTAACCCGGTAGATCGATCTTCTCGTCGACGAGTTTCGACATCGTCCCTCCGACCGGCTGCTTCAGCGTCCGTGTTCCGGGGACATCGTCATCACTGTCCGATGAGTCGTCAGACACTTCCGGTGATTTGGGTGTGTAGCTGACATTTAACCTCGCTTTGGTTTCATCGAGACTGGCGCGCAGTTTTTCCGCGTGGCACGTGACACACACCGGGCCAGTTTCGTCCGTGAACCATTTCTGACTCTTGGATTCCCCACAAGTTGTGCACTCACTGCGCACTTCCGGTTCGGGAATGTTGTCGTCGTAGGTGACGTTTATCGCCGTGTCGACCTCTCTTTCCGGGTCGCCATAGCTTTCCGCTGGATCATGGTGCCCCTCATGATCGTCGTATTCTACGCGAGCGTCGTGCCCCTCATGACCGTCATGTTCCACGCGATCGTCTTGTCTTTCGTGATCGTCACGTTCCTTGTGATCGTCGTGTCGTCCAACATCTTCGAGTTCCTCGTGATCGTTGAGTCCCACAAGATCGTCGTGTTTCTCAGGGTCGTCGTGTGTCTCAGAGTCGTCGTGTTTCCCAGGGTCGTCGTGTCCCTCAGATATGACGCGTCCTCCGACGTGTCCGTGTTCGTCCTCTTCGTCGAGGTACAGTCTAGAGAGCGCAGACGACAGGAGGGCGTCTACGATGCGGTCACCGACGTCTACTGCAGGGGCCATAAACTTCTGGAGTGTCGGCACGAGGCGAGGGTCGTTCTTGTCGAGCAGGGACTGCAGCATGTCACGGCGGGTGCTCTCGTCTGGGTAGCACGGCATCACCTCCGCCTCGGTCTCCGTCGCTCCTCCTGTGGGACGTCCGCCCGCGATGCCACCGGAAGTGCTGCTGGAATCGCTGTCGCCACTCCACGCTTTGGGCGAGTCGACAAGTGTACCGACACCAGTTGATACTGTGCCACCGCGAGTCTTTTGACGGCGTCGGTTTAGCGAAGCGGGCGTCGACTCGTCAAATCCGAGTCTCGTTGGCCCGTTCGAGTGGACATTCGTGGTTGACGTCTCGCAGCGTACAAGACCGTCGTTCTCAATATCGACGCTCTCCGTGTCGCTGGCGGAATCGTCGCACGATTGAATGGGTTCCAGGTCAGGCATAGACGCATAGTCGACCTCGTGTGCGCTATCGCCTGTGCCGCCAACAGTTCCCAACACGTCGACGTCGTCGTCAGCTGCGATGTCACGGCTTACTGTTACCATGTCATCAGGAGCTGTATCCGTGGACGCGCTAACGAGTTCTGATACTCCACCACTTTCTGGATCATCCAGCATCGGACTGTCCGCCGGATCTTGCTGGTCACCAACGTCCTTGCCACTGTCTACGTCATCTTCTACAGTGTCGCCACCTTGCGGCGGTGTCGCACTTCCTGTCAGCTGTGGCGATAGGGTTTCTGGTTGTCGCGCAGGAACAATTTCGCTCTTAACAACAACGGGTTCGCTGCCGGGGCCTGGATTGTTTTGAATGGTGAATTTGACGTGCGTGCTACGTGCAGGCATCGGGAGTTCACGTTGTGGATAGGGCTGCGATGGCACTAGCGGTCGCGAGGTATCCCTAGTGCTGGTGACATATTTGTCCTCGTGTTGCTGTTGTGAAGCAATTGTAGGCGACGGCATGACATCCCTAGCGGTGGTGTCAACTTTGTCCTCGTGTCGCTGTTGTGAAGCCATTGTCGGCGACTGCATCACATCTCTAGTGGTGGTGACATTTCCCCCCTCGTGTCGCTGTTGTAATGCCATGTCCGACGACCGCATGCCACCCCCGGAGGTGACATCTTTGTCATCGTGTCGCTGGTGTGAAACTGTTGACGACAACGTCGGGACATCCCTAATGGTGGTTACATCTTCGCTATCGTCTCGCTGCTGTGAAGCTGTTCCCGGCGACGGCATGACACCCTTAGTGGTTGTGACATATTTGGCCTCGCGTCGCTGTTGTGAAGCCATTGTCGGCGACTGCCTGACACCGCTGGTAGCGGTGACATCGTTGTCCTTGTGTCTCTGTCGTGAAGCTGGAACCGGTGGTTCCGCTGTGGCTTCCCTGCGCCTCTCAATGCCCTTCGGTGCTTTCTTCTTCTGGTGAGGACGCGCTGGACTGGTGGGTGGCATTCGGCTTGGTGTCGTCGCTCGTGGGGTGTAACTCAAGCCTGCGAGTTTCATAAATCTGAATCGCGCTTCCTTGGCTATTTTCGCATCGCCGACGAAGACATATTTACCCCGCTCCGCCTTGACGAGAACATGCTGTCGGTAGGAGATCTCGACGTTCTCGCGCGCGGTCTTTAACGTCTTGCTGTCGTATTGTTGACGCGGAGGTTCACAGATCTCGACGACCACACGCGACAGGACGTCGCTGTGGAGTTCAACGAAGCGCCAGTGAGCCTCCGAGACACGCGCACTGTCGTTGCCGCTGATCTTCACCATGAGCACGTCGTCGCCTTCGTCTGCTGAAATGGCGACCCCAAAGTCGCGTTCGATGGCGTCGAGGTAGTTGCCGAGGACGCGCTCAATGTATTGCCATATGTCGACGTCAACGGGGATGACTTCACCTTCGGGGACGGCGCAGTCGATCGAAGCTTCGGCGATCGCCGCGTCAAACTCCTCTCGACTCTCCAGGTGTCTCTCCGGCGAGCTCATCCCGACTGCTGCCGGCAACGACGCCTCTGCAGCGTCTCCCTCGATGGCCAACTGCTCGTCGCTCACTGCGGCCTGTCCCGGGCTGCGTTTGGGCACGTCCGACAAGTCCGAATCATATCCGGATTCACAGATGGTCGTCGTGGTTTTTATACGTTTCTCTAGGGAACATTTTGCCTGGCAGATCTCCTGCCAGCTGCCTATCACGATGTACTCTCTGGACTCCAGCAGGATTTTGGCACCGCTCTCGTCCGCAACATTCGGCAGCAGAATGGGGAAGTTGGGTATCGCGCGTTGGACGACGGGAAGGTTCAGTGTCGCGCGCACTTCCGAGAAGATCTCCTGCAAGCAGAGCAGCAGTTTTCGTGTCTGGTACATATAGTAGGT